>JAOBYG010085657.1:0-11440 GCA_025403545.1 Epizoanthus stellaris
AAAACGCAAATGCTCTAAATGTAAGAGAAAGAAGAAACAAAAATAATGAGTCAAATGTTGGTTTAGGAGAAGAAAATCCAACTTTTAGTGCGAAAAGAAGAGGAAAAAAGTTTGGCACAAAAGTCTGTGGTGGCCGGGAATCGAACCAATGAGCGCAACGCTGCCATTTTAGTACCCATGTTTCACGTGGTCAAAAAAACCTATTGAGCCACCTTAACTCAAACTCATGATCATTAAATTTGTTTCTGGATGATCCCTAAGGTTTGGGGATCTTCCTTTGTTTAGGTGTCACAGTATAGGTGGACTTATCTTCCCCCAAATATGTTCCCCCCCAGAACACATCATTAACATTGGTCACTATCGGCTTCAGCCTTTACTCAGAAAGCCATATTTTGGTAATTTAAAGTACTGTAGATCTGAAGCTGCAATGTGATATAATTTCACAGTGCTTCATCGCAGGAAAAATTTCATTACACAGTGCATGCAATGTTGAACTGAATTTTGATTGCGCGACAGTGTGTAAATTATGCACTACAATATTCTGAAGTAGATATTAGTTAGTTTTTTTATATTTGCTTATGTGACTTGTCTTTTGGTAATACCTTGTAGTTTATTAGTGTTGCAACATGATTTGCGTTTATACATACGGTAATAATATTGATAACGTGTAATCAGCTTAGTTCTTTCCACAGTATTTTCTGAGTTCAAATTATTATGCAGGGACTAACAAGAAAGTTTGAAAAAAGTATTGAATGTTGTATAGATACCTTTTTAGTGTTCCACGATCATTGATTGATTAACATTTGGAATTGGCTTCAATTTAGTGATTTATTTAACATCACAAAAACGCAACAGCAACAGCAATTAATATGACTTTTTAAGTGTGTTACTTATGAATATTCGTTCATATATGTGAACATGGGGAAAAAAGTTACTGTAGCTAATTAAATTCAAACAATTTGTACATGTGGCTATCCAGTAAGTACATCTACGTGTACAGGTCATGTACTTATAGATATGTGAGTCATGAAATATTGATCAGCAGTATTTCTACTCCCTCCTTTTCCAGCTGAACAACCAAGCAGAAGCAGCCATGTGTTTTGTGCATGCAGCTGGTCTTGTAGCAGAGTACCTGAGCATGTTAGAGGACAAACGCTATCTTCCCATTGGTTGTGTAGCCTTAGAAAAGCTCTCACCTAATGTACTTGAAGAAAGTGCAGTTTCTGATGATGTTGTATCACCGGTAAGTAGATTGTAGTTATTAAATCAGTCACAAACGTATCATGTTGAGGAACAGAACTTTGCCTTCCATAAGCTTGTTAACAGTATTCGTCCAAAATTAATTACTCGCTTTTTACTTTCTAAAAAGGATGAGGAGGGAATCTGCACAGGAAAGTATTTTTGTGAAAATGGTCTTGTCAAGCTTATCGAACATGCGGTAGACTGCTTTACCACTGCACAGTTGTATGAATGTATCAACAACATGTATAAGCTGCTAATTCCCATTCTGGAAACCAGACGGAACTACAGGGAACTTGAGAAAGTCCACCACAGTGTAAGCAAGTCTTACAGGAAGATCATTGAAACAGTAAGTACTCTAGCTAGCTACATCATAATATCTAATAATGCTCTCTTCAAATTTCTTGCAGCCTTCAGTACCTTACATCTATGTACAGTACCGTCACTCAGAGGAACGGGTACATGTACCCAACAAGAACAGTATAAAAGATCTTGAAATTATGTGTGTAATATACAGTAGTGGTAAAAGAAACAACAGCGAAATACACGAAGTTTTGCCGAAGAACAGCATAATTTGGCAACATTTTAGAATAGCATAATTTCTGCTACGTACATTTCTTAGACCATCTTTTTGACCATCAGAATTTCTCTGTGAGTGAAAATTCGATAGGCAAGGGAAATTTTGATGGACTACTGCTAGTCTTTTGATTTGTATAATAATACATGTATGAGCGATTTACACAAGTGAGTTGCTAGTGAGTGTCTACAAATAGACCACACATGTATAAGTGTTGTGGAGATATTTCTAAACAAAAGACAAATTTTCTTACTTGAATATGTACACAGCCATAACCTCTACATTGTACTGGTAGTTTTAGTTGTACATGTAGATCGAATTCTCATGCCTTGACAGGTTGCTTCGTCAGTCTCACAACGGAAAATTTGATCAAATAAGAAACACATGAGCGGGTACAGATATAGCTGTTTGCAATACCTTCAACTATGATCTGGTGATGTGGATTTGTGTCCTCCAAATAAGACCTGGTGCGGATCAAACAACATTTGCTGCCGCAGTACAGCAAATGTGCATAAAATCAATCAGTGTGCATAAAAAAAATACAATCAATGTGCATAAAACTAAAACATAGACAGTATAGTCCCTGTCTGTGGGGGTTTGTCTATCTTCCTGCAGTGCAGTGCCTCCTGAGAGCTCTAGTGTGGTCAGGAGGCTGCTGGCTTCCACTCTGGTCCGGTTAGCTCTGTGGGAGGAGCTTCTCTAGCACTGGTTGTTGATGAACACTGTAGAGAACTTGTTGATTATCTGGTACTCTAGGTAGTTCCCCTCTTTCTGTGGGCAGCTGCTGGGGAACTGCAGAGGGATTCAACAACAACAGAAACTCGCTGTTGATTATGTGTCCTGCTGGTATTGATCTGCTGCTTGTGGGGGTCTGGCATTTGTACTAGGATCACTTTTCAGTGGACGCAATGCTGCTCAGCTCGATGTACCTTCCTCAAGTTATCCATCGCCTCGTATTGGGTGACAATGAACATTATTGGTTCCCATACATCCTTAATATTGTTCCTCCCATGAGCATATTCGTGCAAGTATGACAGTTGTCTGACTACAGTGGCTGGTACAAACGCCTTTGAATCATGGGCCGTCTTTTGCTGCCTATAGTAGGTGCTCCCCTATTTTTCCCCAAGCATACACTGCCTGATGTACTGTCAGCCAGTCATTTTACCACAGGTTTATCCGTGTCTTCACTTCCTTCTCCATTGAAGAGCACATCCACTGCCAATCGTGGCTGTCGTCTGAACAAGAGGTAGCATGGGCTGTAGCTAGTTGAAGCATGGGATGTATACAACTGCAACTGCGCCCAACGACGTTTCTTCTGGGAGACAAACTTTGGAGTACATCATGGAGGATTCACATTGAGCATTGCCTTCTGGTTGGTATATATGGTTACGTTCTGCTCTTCTGTACCCTGTAGATGCAATATAACTTTGATGACTTTCGTCTCAACGTTTTGGCCCTGGTCTGAATAGATGCGTCTGGGGATGACATACTTCTGAAGCCGCTCTTTAAGTAATACGTTAGCCACCATAGATGATTTCTGGTCTTTTCCAATAATATGAAGTCAATTGCCAGAAGTTCCAAAGGTTCTAAAGCCGTTAAATGGCCCCATGCATCAGTGCTCAGATCCGTGGCCAAGGCATTTTGACAACACAGTGTTCACATGATTTAATCCAGTTCTCTACATCTGCATGCATGTCTGGCCAGTAACAATGACCTCTTGCCATCAAGATGGTACATTCTAAACCTTGGTGGTCCATCTAACTGCATCTACATGTAACACTAACTGCTTCAGTTTTTTTGGGTCAGTAATTGGCCAGTACAGCAGTATACCCTCCAGGCTCATTCGGTCCCACTGCTTATGAGGGCGTAAGTATTAGCAGTCGGCACATTTTTCTCTGCAAAACTTGGTTCCTTGCACTGCTGCCAGTATCAAAGGAATGTGCTAATGGTAAGATCACTTTGCTGTAGTTGAATTAATTCTAGTTTGGTATAGGAAGGGAATGACAGTGTCGCCACATCTGATGGATTTCTTTCTTCATCAATTGCCTTGCTACCCTTGGTTGAGAGTCCCTCTGGATTGCTGTCAACTGTTATTCTACACTGTTTAGTGATAGTGACAGCTAACAGAGAAAAGACATGGTATTTCTACATTCGAAAAGATTTCATTCACTTCGGCATTTGATATTAACTCAGTTTACATTTACATTTACATAGATTAAAAGCAAATCATGTTATGTGACTTCCCTGAACGATTGGTGGTTACGAACTTGAAAGATGCCAGCTGCAATGCCCACCTCTTCTCCATTATACCTACTTTGGCAGTTTGCAGAAATTTCTAAGGATTATTGTCGGTGTAGACTTCGCTCATAGATAACTCATAAACGTCTCAGTTACTGGCCATTTGAAGGTCAACAATACGAGACAGTTTAACAATTCTGCTCTTGAATCCTTTTACCTTCTTGACAAAGCACTGTCCAATGTCTTCACCATATATATTGCTCAACAAGAGAAGGAGGACATCTGTATTGTCAGAATGGACAACACAAGGCCCACCAGCGTGACAGGCGTGCAGAATCATGCGAGTATCTGCTTCTTTATGGTTGTACTGCAGTTTGGGAACAACCTCCATACCGGCAGAATCAAATTTCCGGCACTCACACCCTGAAGTAACGTACATTGTTCCGGCAGCAAGTTTAGCCCTGAATTCCTGTCCCTTCCACTATGTTTCGAGAAACGTCACAAGCTCGGCTTTATTTGAGGGAACCGATAAAAATGTGTTCCATGATTTAACAGCATATCCTGGAAGAATATTCTTGTACTTGACACCATCGGATCTGGATGTTCGTTTCAACCTTTCTGCCTTCTTAATTGATACGTTACGATGAACATCCACATGTTTGCTATTGGTGCTGGTAACCAGGTAAAACAGTATCTACATCTCCTAATGTGATATGGTCTGAAAAAATATAATCCTGGTCAAAAATCGTTGGTCCAACATGCATAATCTTACTCAAAGTACAACTATATTAGCATGCATAACTATTTTAAGTGAACGCGATCACAAAGGTCTTTAGAAACATTTTTTGTACACCTTCCCCCGCCCTCCCCCGATCAATGTTGTACACTCAATTCTTGGGTTTTTGCTTAGATATCCACAAATTGACCAACATTGAGTGGGGGAAGGGAGGACTGTTATTCCGTATGTCTGACTGCATCTTTCAGTTGTTACAATATGTGAGCCTATTGGTCACTACTGGACACACCCACGATGGACTAGTTAATTAGTATGATATTAGTTTTGACAGGAGACTATGTTTTATCTTTGTACGAGCTAAATGAAGAACTCGGAGTGAAACGTGATTAAAGAAAATCGAGATATAGAGATCGAAACATCAGTGATTCAACATTTGTAATTCACTTGCAGTGCCTTCCCAGCATGCTTATTATATTTATGTCTTCAGATATCAGTCTCTCTTCAACTGTCATTTTTTTTAACTATAAACTTGCATCCATAAGTATCATCAGTTAGTCTTTACTTTTTATCTTCAGGAAGGAAAACGGATGATGGGCACTTATTTTCGTGTTGGATTTTATGGGTGTAAGTTTGGAGACCTGGATGGTGAAGAATATGTATATAAAGAACCCACCATCACCAAGTTACCTGAAATCTCCCACAGGCTCCAGGTGAGTTGACCTAATAACCATGCAGTGCATATGTATTTACATGTCATTTGTTTTATCAAATATGATATGACATAACTTGTACAAATGATGTTGCTACATGTAATTATATAATTAAACATTTATATAGTGCCGAATACTGGCAACCTCGATCCTAGGGTACTCTCACTTGGTTGTGGCTGGTCACTTGTCTCCCATCTGATGGGAGATGATAAAGATTTGATAGCAGTTAGGGGTAGCAAAGCAGTTAATTTATTAGATGTCAAAAACAACAGCAAAGATCTCGTCAAACCAGTAGCAAGACACTTCAACCTTCCAGGCCATTCATCAAACCATATGACTGTTTGTAGCATTTCCCTACACCATGGCAGTAATGACACTCGCAAACGCAAAGAACAAAATTTCATTTTCAAACTTGGCACACTAGCACCTAATTATGGAATTAATGAACGCTTCTCATTTACGTAATCACTTCAACATATTTTTCTTAGCCAATCGCATTTCGATATTTCCAACCAATGGCGCAACTTCAATTTCGATCTGCATATATTATCCAAACCCAATATAAACCCCAACTTTGCCCACAATCCCCTCTTTTGCTCTGACAAAGGGCTAGCACTCGAAACGTCAGCTGAACCTTTCACCCTCATGACGAAAAACATAACATATAAACTTTTAGTTGATCAATCCCATCAAAGCAGATAATTGTCGCAATGCCAGTGTTTGAGTTTCAGGTGAAAATTATTTTCTGACAGAAGAGAATAAAAAGGAGAGAGTTCTAAGAAATTCAACGTACAGGCTTGATGGAACAGTCGAAAAGCAGATTAACTGAAGAAAATTTATAAATTTTATGCTAGCTGTGATCCGGTTATTTCTTTATTTCCCTTTATTTTCAAACACAGTTCTCAACAACAGTTTGTGTTCTCAATTCAACCCGGACATTGCACAAATGAACAAGACTCAATGCCCAAACCTCGAAGTACACAAATGGAAATGTTTTGAAGTGTATGACCATACAATTGAAATAAAAGTTAATTTAAGGACTATGAATTACCTTTCTCCAGTCATTTCTCTCCATGTTGTTGTTTTCTGAAGCCAATACTGATTTTGATTAGCAGTTAACATGCAGTAAAAAATGGGTCCAAAGCGGTGGTTGGATTCCATGCCACGCCCGGCTGCACCAAGCTGAGTTTGATCTTCAGTCTTGTGGGATAAGTTGATGTATCAAGTGTTATCGGCGCTGTTTGACTTCCAGAATATCCAGCTACGTAACATTCAATCACTCTGGATCTGGTATTATAGCTGGTTTTATGCAGTGTCCATTGTTACAGCAATGTGAGCAACAACAAAAACTTCCAATGCCAATGGTGATCGGATGGTAGACGTCAATAGCGTTGCGTGGTCTCTTGTTTGGTCCACAACCATTTGCACTGTTGAACTGTTGCTTTTGGTGTCGATATTGGCGATATATGGAGTAGAGGCTGTAAATTCGCTATTCGTACCCTAAGTCAATTTATTTTGCTTTCCAAAATGAATACACAGAATCGTAAAGTGGAATCCGTGTCTGCTGTTTCTTCCTTTCAATCTTGGCTGCCTTCGTTCGCAGTGGCATCTTGTCTAATTCTACACTTGGTTTCAGTATATAAAGAACGGTCATTATTGGGTCTCAGTTTAATGTACAACCAGGCAAACCTTGTCTAAGACAAAGGTAACCAAAGAAAATAACAATGCAAACGGATTTTCTATGAAGACCAACTTTTCACTGAAATCGCTGAATTTCGTGGCCATCGAAAACGTTGCACGTGCACAAAGCATATCGGTAAGTGAAAAAAGGTCTTTAATATATCAAGATTCGCAAATTTTTATATGTACATCAAGATTCACAATATATACATCAAGATTCGCAATTATATACATCAAGATTCACAAATATACATCAAGATTCACAAATATATAAACATATATGTGACCCTCCACTCGAAAAGGTGTATTAAGCCTTCAAGGCAAAGACGGAGTCTTTTTCTGTGAGTAAAGACGGATAAAAGGCGGGATCTATATTGTCCAAAAGGGCGGACAAAAGACGGGATGTATTGTTCAAAAAAGCAGTCAAAAGATGGGACAAGATTGAATTAAAAGATTGTTATTGTTTATCTAAACAAAGCAAAGATAAGTATAATTAAAACCAGAAGAGTTAAACTGTGGTTTAAAATTTTAAAATATTGAAATCTCACATTACAAACGAGCGATGCGCCGATCGTGATCATTATACATACTATGTATGACATACAAACATTTATCGTGGGTTCGTCAAACAGAAAAGTAATATACATCCATACATTGATTTCATTCCAAATATTCAGTGATTCAGCGATGTGCATCTTCCATACGCGTACAGCTGATATATGGAACAGTACTGTACTGCCAGATTGCGTGAATTCAAATCAAACATGATGTAGAACATTCTGGATCGTGGGAATTACAACAACAGGCGTATGCCAGTTGACTTATCAGCCATAATTATGAGTACATGTTGCAGAACCGAAACGCGATTTAGTTAAACTATATACAGTACCGTGCAGAGGTAACATACCATGACCCGCGGGCTGCAGGTTGAGGGTCCGCTTAGGGTCGTGGGCCCATAATGAGCTTTAATAAAACAACGGACCCGCAGCGGGTCATGCGCAGGTTGGAAATTGTACAACATATTGATGTGTTAGTGTGAAAACTTTTCTTATCACTAATTATGACTCATCGAGATTTTCGTTATAGATAGTGCAGATCGGAAGATGTTGAAATGACCAGAAGAACGGAGAAGTACTTCAACCTTGCTTCGCCATTTTGTCAGTGCCTTTAGGAATTGAATGACACATCAAGATTCCTGTTGTAGATTTTAAAAGCAGATCGGACATATGTCAGACGGTGTTGAAATTACCGAAAGCAAGGAATAATTCTTCAATTACTTCAACCTTTTATCTGCCTCGCCATTTTGCCAATGACTCCAAGTATTTAGTTACACATAATTTCCGTTGGACGGTATTGAAGTCTTACTGGAAGAGCGGTAATAATTTTGCCATTCGATTACTCCTGCTGTATTGAGTTGCACGTCAAGATTCCCATTGTAGATTAGTTTTAAAAAAGCAGATCGGACATTGCTGACATTTTACCACTACAATCTTACCTTTGAATCCCAAATCCCTTATCTTTATGTTCTTGATCCAAATTACAATTTCAACACATTGTCGCAGCGTATTTACAGTGACTGAGCAAGAGTTTCGCATTAACCCCCGGCAATCGTCTCTATCTGTAATTCTATATATTATTGTTCCACAGTTTCATGAAATCTGCCTTTCAGATTCCACATCATTTTCAACACTATTCTGAAAATGAGATCAAGGAACATGTTACATAGTTTGGTCAGTTTGGTCCATGAGTACATGTATGATCTATAAATGAACAGCGTCGTTCATCACGGTTCATGGCTGGCACGCTTGTCGGTTTCTGGCTCGCAAGTCAATGAATAAACAAGTTATGTTAATCCCATGATATGATGATATTTCACATGAGAATGTATTAAACTTTGGGTGTCAAAGTTTATAAAATTTGATCATCACTGGCTGCTTTACCAACGACAATTAAATTTCGACAATAAAAACGCAGAATAAACTTCAAAGTCAGATAGACAGCTTTCACATCGCAGTGTTTCGTTTTTATATGCCTAGATTTTAATTCAAATACCTCTCCCTCATAGATTTCACTGCCAGCGGATCAGTTTGTCTTTACTCCTTTCGCTTTGTCCAAATTTCTGTTTCTCAGTCTGTATCGCTATCCAAATAATTTCTAGATACAGTTTTACCGGCGTTCTCAAAATATAATTATAGCCGGCATGGGTGTGTGTGTGAAAGGAGCAAACAGATAAACAAGTTTTGTCCTCATATTAAACAAACTCTCAATACTCTTGAGGTTTATGGATTTTTTCAACTTTCTACCGCCCTGCTTTCTACACAATTATTATTTAGGATACTGAATGTTAGACATCGTGCTTTCACCGCACGGAACTCAATTATTTTGGCGCAGTGTCTGGCACCGTACCAATTTATACACCGCACCTAATTGCCGGCGTTTTGATAACATTTTAACATGACAAAGCATGCAGACTAATTTTAATGTTTATAGTTCGGTTTTGATTTCTACTTGAGAAACACGCAAGATAATTTAAGATGCGCAAACAACAGAAGCAAGTAGCGCATGAAACACTTTTTAGTTTAATTTAAAAGTCTAAGAGTTTTACACGTAATGGCATTGTAAACAAGAAGTTGACGAAATGGCATTGACCTGTGAACTTGGAATTGGATATGTTTATATGTTTTTTGCCATGACGGTGGAACATTTGAGCTGACGTTTCCAGTGCTATCAACACTGAACACAGCAACAAATTGTTGTTTAGAAATTACGGGCTGAAATGATAAAATACAATCGATGCCACAGTTCATTCAGAACAGGAAAGCTTTCCTCCTGGACGCAGAAGGAAATAATTACAGCTTTGACTGACAACCGGATGTACTTACAAATACTATCGTTCATCAGTTTCTCATGTATCGTGTGTAGAGTTCTCTTCCAGTTTTCCATATCTTGCTCAAGCAAACGGAATATCTTCTATGAAAAGAAATTAACTCAGAATCTGTCTGCAACTACTGATATTAAAAAAGTAAAAAGCCAATTTGCATATACGCAGCTCTATTTCAATATTAAACGTTCATCAAAAGCTAAATGCTTGATCGAACACTTTTGCAAACTGCAACCCTGTTAATAGCACATATACACAATACAAACCAGAAATGAAAATATTTTAGTTTTCTTACATAAAAGATTTTTTATAATGTTGAATTTACACTGTAACTAATTCTGTATTTTCGCGGGGGGAAAGTAAGGTGTCATCAGTATATAAAATGGGTTCCTTACCATGGACGTTTTGACGAATGTGACACATTAATTTTGTCATGCACTTCTATTGCCTGGTGGTGGCATTTTGTTTATCTTTCAGGATGGATGAAGATCGCCTCCACTTTCAGAAAAAGTATTAAACATACAAAAAAATTACAGTGTAGGTATTATATATTTAACAATTAAAGTCTAAGTTTGAGTTTTTTTGACAAGCTTATAACTTAGAAAATGACCAAATTCATCGATTTGGTATAGTCTGCAGTAAAATGTATTGTATATGGACATTGTAAATAGTTGAGTGTAAATAGACACTGCTTGTCACACCAATATCAAGTGGCTACAATGCAGCCGATGTAATTGGTTAAGCTCTGGGATACGATTGTTAGACTGACAGCTGTCCAAGAAAGGATGAAATCCACAAGACAGGTGAGTTGAGTGATTTACACTTTTCTATTATCATACCCAGATGTGATGAGTTATTGCACATCGATTATGTCATCTGTGATTGATCCTGTGTGGAGCAGATAGCGATGTCAGGCATTGCACTACTCCTGGAAACTCCTGGAATTTGATAATTTATTAATTAATGATTAATATCAACAATTACAAACAATCTAATTACTTGTGCTAAAGGCAACTCAAGTTAAGGTTTTGGCTCTGACGGTTCTTGTTTTCATGTCAAAAATGTCATATACGTTATATAGAGTCTTATGCTACATTGTATTTCGCTAGTGTTGTATCAAAACAATTTAAACTCAAGAATGAAACGCAATGCTGTGAATGACAATTGCGGACAAACAAGTCAAATGCGTGAAATGTCATGTCTTCTTCCACTATAATCTTAAACTTCCACGACAAATTAACCAGTTATTTAGCTAACCTTCACCAAACAAATCATATTAGTTTCCTATTTTCACCCTATCATAATGCTATTTTACCCTATTTATATCCTATTTCATGTCCAGTCAGGTCTATTTAAAACCTATTTCACCAAATAGCAAA
>JAOBYG010085768.1:0-11440 GCA_025403545.1 Epizoanthus stellaris
CTCTCAGCGACACCTATGATTTGTATAAAAGTTTTAAATCTGTTTTGCACTAAACTTGGCCGGTCAACAAGACCGCCGTCACCGAAGTCTGACCGGTCATTTCCTTCAAGCCCTGATTAAATTATACATTAGATTTGAAAAATTCAGTTAATGACAGTCAACTGAAGTTGTATGTCTCAAATCATTCAATATATCCTGAGGAAGAAAATCTTAGCAAAGACCACTCTGTCAACATAAATACTACATGTATTTTGTTGCATAATCTCATGTCATTGCTATTTTTATGATATTATAGAAAATGAATCAAACAACTTTTCCTCTTAATTTTTTGTAATTAGTTTTTCATTATTTTCTGTGTCGCTATAATTCATTATTATTATTATTATTATTATTAGTTATTATTAGTATTATTATTGTTATTATTATTTTGTCAAATTAATGTTGCATTAAATATTAACTGAAACACCTTCATTCCATCTGTTCAGTTTATGTACAATGCAAGGCCGGCAAATCAGAAACCCATCAGAACTGGAAAACAATGCCCAGTATGTTGCAGTTGGTCATGGGAAAAAGTAAGTAAACCCTATGTGATTGTGTTCAGAACAGACAGTGTGAGGGATATGGGTTATAAGAGTTTTACAGGGGGAATATTACAAGAATTTTCTATCCGATTATGATTGAATGCATATATGATAGTCTGACAAGTGACAAATTACTGTATCAGTGATTTATGCTCTGGACAATTTCTTGGTTTCAACTTCTTGATTAGGAATATATATGGTTATAATTTTTAATACTAAATTTGAGAAGCACAACTGCAACAGTTTGAAATGAAAGGATTTTAGTAACCTTATATGTACTGTAATTTTATACATAGTTGTTAATACTTTTGCTTTTATCTTCATAGGTTCAAGAAAGTTGCATACAGTGATCATGGAGCATCACATATTGTTACTCCAAGAAGGTAAGTCATATCTGTCGAAGGAGCTGGTTTATAACTAAGAAAACTAATTTTTCTGCATTGGTGAATAGGTCAAAGAAAGATAGTGGGTTGATCAACTAGAAGGTGATATATGGCACTGCAAAGTTCCAGTATGATAAAGGAAGTTCAATCAGAAACAAGATCCCCCCTTCCAAATAAGAAATAAGGCCATTCATTTAACAGCCATTTTAAAGATGAAAAATCCCTGTTAATAACATGCCCCCCCCCCCCCAGCAAAAAAAGAAAGAACAAGCCCAAGGGAAAAAATTAATAATTCCTTGGTTTATTGTTGCAACTCAATTTACAGTATGTTTTTAGCAATGAGGATGGATGTTGAGCAGTGAAGTAGTATACAATTTTTCAAGTAAATTTAGCTTTATGTCAGACTCTTTTGCACTGATAAATCAAAAATGCCTTAAAAGATCAAAATATCACCTAAAGGTTCACTTTCACGGCAATATACATACAATATCAACTTTTTTTCATCAACCTTGGAAATTGAAAAAGTAATTTAAGTTGTTGTGACAGTATTAGTTTGAGAGATTTTTTATGTGAAGTTGATTGATTAAAGCACTTGAAGATGCTCAAATGGTTGACTGTTAATTTCGTCATGAGCCCAGTGTAGATTTGATGTTTTACTCATCACAGTCATGCCTGACAGTTTTTAACAATCGCGATTATAATCACAAAGTTATATCACATTCTGATTGGCTAAGACTGTCACCTACAACTAGTGTGTGACAAGTTTGGTCATTGTATAAATACAGGCAAGTAAATCAAATGGCTTTCACACAGTGAATTTCAATTTGTTTAGTTTTCAAAGCATTGATGACTGGACAACTTTTTTATATCGCTACTGTGATGGGGCTGTGAATGTTTACAGACAGCATGTTGTGTTGTTTCAATAAAAGCTTGTTTTAATTGGCATTAACATGTTAATTTTATAACACGTGCCTATATGCATTTACACATTCACATTGAAAAATTTCAGATGCAGAGTGGGTTCCACTTATACATGTAAGCCCAACCAATTTTGAAATACAAAATTCTCTCCAATAATAAGCCCACTCTGAAATTATAAGCCCACTCTGGAAATAAGCCCACTCCGAAAATAAGCCCTCTCCGACAATAAGCCCACTCCAAAAAAAAAGCCCCCCCAAAAGTGCTTTGAAAAATATAAGCCCATGGTACGGTATGTAACTATCTGCTGCTCCAACTCAGATATCCCAGGAAAGACATTTACACTTGTAAGGAGTAGTGCATCATTACACCAAGTAAAATATTTACAAAAATCTAAAGATAAAATTGCTTTTCAAACAGTTAAAATGACTAAAGTTTTCTATTTTTTACTTTTTTATTTACTCATTTTTAAATACATCTCAATTGAATGTATTTTGGCATCTGGACCAGTAACAAAATTTGAGATATCCCTCAAGATTGGTTACCTTTCAATCCAAAGATCATCTTCAGGTCAACTGGACGTGGTAATTTACACCTAGTCTTAAATACAATATTATATTATTCAAGTCATCCCTCAGGGAAGGAGTATAGTGTCTACAATCCATCTCTGTCAATGCTTGGGGAATTTCTTTCTTTCTGGATGTTAAAAGAGCTGATGGCATTAATTTGAGAAGGAGTGTGTTTAGAGTAAATACAGTAACAGTGTTGAGAATAGGGCAAGCTTCTGTCTCATTGTAGATGCTTCAGTGTTCAATATTTCAATGCAATTACTTTGCTCAACAGAGCTGTTACAAAACCAAGAATTGTTACACACAAGAAAACTTCACCAAACAGAACCAAAGTAAGTAGCACAGTCTTCGCTATATTAATATTTTCTCTTTGATGACAGCTGGATTTCAAAAGAGATTGTTAGGACATAGAATTAAAAGAAAGAGCTGTTTACAATAATCTCAGGGGCAGATCCAGAAATTTTGGAATGGGGGGAAGGGGTGTCTGGGGTCCAAGGGATGCATTTTTCTTATAAAACCTTAGTTTGTAAGTATGCTGACGAAAGGGGGGACCACAGCCCCCTCGGCCTCTCCCCTAAATCGGCCTGGGAATCTTGTTTCTTTAGTGCCCATGTTATTTTTGTCCCACAAAGGGCTATGGGAGCAACCACATGGCAGGGTCCATAACACACGAACTTCCCACCTACCCATCACCTAGTCTGTCCATTGCAGTCTTTCCTCATTGTGCAGGAACTGGTGTGTGGATGCTTCCAGAAACCTCCATTTCATGCCGCAGGCCAAAAATAATCTGGCCAGGCTCTGGAAACATGATTGTAGTTGCAAACGAAATTAGAGTCTGATCTTGTGTATCAGTGTTAGACTGGTGTTGCATTACAGACTGTACTGCCAGTCGTTACTGACCAGTGTGTTACATCACTTTCACTGTCCTCTTACTCAGCTTTACTCCTACATTAATATCCAGGCTAAAACAACATCTCATAACAAGAGGGCATTTACATCAGAAAGACCAGAAAAAGTAAGTAAAGAATTAAATAAATGCATTTTATGGAAGGAAGACGTTTTGGTTCTCAGTTCAAAATAATTTAGAGAACTGTTATTAGTGGTTTTAATATGCTGTATATGTGCAGTTGAAGTGTTATGTCCAAACAATTTTCGATGTTATGAATGCAATGAGAGCTCAGTTGCCAGATGAAAGTTTACAGTTGCTTTTAGACAATACAATATCAATAATTGATGCTGATTTCCATGCAACTGATTTTATCACCAAAATCGTTCATTCATTTAAAGTAAAAGATCTAGATTGCTAGCAGTAAAATGTAACTCCCTAATCTAAATAATTGTATCAAAGATCTAGTGAAGCTATCAAACACAATTTATGCTAAAGACACCTGTGAAGTATTGTGCTGGCTATCTACTCTGGTTGTTGATAGAAAATGCAAGAATATAGAAGACATGAGACAGAAGGGGTAGGAAGCAGTGACCTTTGGGTTCAGATAAGAGAGAAGAAACCAATAGAGACAGGACTCTTGACAATTGTCATGGCTTTACATGAGATTTACAAGAAAGGTAGTGACTCACCGACAGAGTTTGACGAGTCATCATCAGTACTGGATGAAAGGTGAAAACAGATAAGTGCCAGCTAGATAGTGGAGGTATATATGAAGGCCGGTGCACTCACTCACAGCAGACAGAAGACTCGGCATTCGACAGAACAGCAGCAGAATAACTAGAATAGCAACAGCCATGTTGATAATTACAATGTTTTTAAGGTCTGAAATACAGAGCATGTTGCAACACTGCAATGACTAATAACCCAAAATTATGTGTAAAACCCTGCAGCAAGATATACCACTGGCAACTGACGAGCACAGACAGGAGGAAGGGTTGTTTCATGATCTAGAGGTGAGAAGAAAAGTGTACAAAGACACGAGACAGAAGGTGCAAGAAGCCCTGACCTTTGGGTTCAGATAAGAGATAGAAGAACTTAATAGACAGGAGTCTTGACATGCATTGGCTTTATGTGAGATGTAAAAGAAAGGTATAGTGAGACAGTGTTGGAATTAAGAGGCATCGTCAGTACTGGATAAAGGGGAAAGCAGAGAAGTGCTTAAGGTGGATGGTGTAGATAGTGGAGTGGACTAATACTGACATTGGACAGAAGACTGCAATAAACAAGCAGGAACATGCTTGACATATATGTCAAGATCAGAAGTACAGAACTAGTGTATGATGATGCAGCAGCCAATGATGTAACCCAAAATTACTTGTACCACCCTGCAGCAAGATATACCATTGGCAACTGAAGAACACAGAGAGGAGGAAGGGTTGTTTCAAGATCTGAAGGTGAGAAGAAAACTGTGTGAAGGATTTTTCCTATGATTGGAAAGGTTACTTCATAAAGAAAGCTTTGGGAGAAGAGTTGGTTTAGTGAACAGTATCAGAGAGCTGTGAGGAAGCTAGTGACATCATCTTACACAATTCCTTGATGATCAGAGGAAGACTTGGAGAAGATAACAAGATGAGATATCCATGGAAGATTAGGGAAGGGTATTTCAAGGAAAAGACAGGTTACAGGAGGCCCAGGGAGATTTGTCAAGGATATAGCAGAAATACTACCCTAAATTGCACTTCCAGGATAATCTATAACTATATATACTATATGAGAAGAGAGAAAGATCAGAAAGCTGGATTTCCGTTTTCATTGGATTAAAGATCAAATGGATTCAGAGATTGCAGGAAAGACAGCACAGGATGATTGGCTGGACTGAAAATGAAGTGAAAGGAGAATAACAGAAGACTGAATTTTCATTTCATAGAGGACAGGAGAGAACATGACAGGAGGCCAATTGGTCTTGTAAGGTCAGATCATTGAGTAAAGTAGTAGGATGATACAAACCCATAGCAAAGGATGGAAGAAGAGCTATGGAACATAGCAGGAGATAGAAAAATAAATAATTCCGCAGCATTGAGGGTTGCTTAGTTCGATGATATTAGAGAAAGAGAACTAGAAGCTAGGCGATCTTGCAGGAGGAAGTCAGTTAATGCAAAACGATTTGACAGGTGTGTGCAGAAACAGCACTCTGTTTGGTAATGGCAGGATGAAGCAGATTTCTCTGGCAGTAGGCTTGAGCTGTAAGAAAGAAGAAAGCAGACAGGAAACCACCATACTAACTGGAGAACAGATGTCATTAGGAAGAGGATGAGCAGTTTAAAGTTAACATGCAAGTAATCCTGTACTGTAGGAGGACATCCAACAAGCAGCTCGTCATCTGGAGCAGGAGGATGCAGCCTCAGAGCCACTGGAAGAGGTGGGAAATCAAACAGGAGGCAATGTAGATAGAGACAGGGAAACAGCACCACACCACAGGGTGTGGTGAAACAGGAGAGGTGGGAAATGGAAGGCAATGTAGATGGAGACAGGGTGTGGCAAAACAGGAGAGGTGGGAAATGGAAGGCAATGTAGATAGAGACAGGGTGTGGTGAGACAGGAGAGGTGGGAAATGGAAGGCAATGTAGATAGAGGCAGGGGGCCATGCCGCAGGCTGTGGTTAAACAGGAAAGGTGGGAAATGGAAGGCAATGTAGATAGAGGCAGGGTGTGGTGAAACAGGAGAGGTGGGAAATGTTCAGCAATCTCGATAGAGACAGGAAAATGGTGCCATGCCACAGAGTGGAAACAGGATGCAACTGCAGGTAGATGGTGGGGGTGGTGTGTGAAGATTGATGGTTTTGGTTTGAAGATGGAAACATAAAGCACTGCTTCTTGGCTCCACTGATTATAAATATAAAATAGAGCAAACTAAAATCAAATAACTTTGCAAATAATATGTTTCAATTACTAGTGTATGTATATTTAAGACGTTTTGATTAATTGGTGAAGCTTTTTGTTGAAATGAAGTGCAATGATATATTAATTATGAGTCGCTTTTAATCAAAGCTAGACAATACGAAATAGAAACTGAAAGAAAAAGAACAAAGACAAAAGGAAAGAAGAAGTGAAAGAAAACTAGGCAAAGATGTGTTGCTAACAATAAACCACAACGTACAAACTCGATGAGCTCCTGTAGAAATTCGAACCTTGTGTGAAGACTGCAATAATTTATGTCGTGAGTCAGTGTGCACTGAATGTGTGAAATGTCATACTTTTGTAAACTTCTTCATGATATCAACATGCAGCTATTTAATTGCCAATTAAAACCCTTAAGATCTAACACTGAAGGTATCATACATGTACATACATGTATCATCCACGGGAGTTATGTTAACTTCCTACAAGACTTTAGCTATTAAAGTGAAATTTAATTACACTGAATGAGCTGAGTTATGATCTTCCTCCCACTAAAGAGTTATTGATTCCAAACATCTTGAACATATAGAATATATAGAATATATTTCCACCAAGTGTGGAAAGTAAAGGAAACAATGACTTCCATTTGTTTTTGCACTTGCCAAATGATGCTACACATGTACATGTACTTGCTCAGAAATGTGTGCATTGTATTATTTGGCACAACAAAGGTGGATACATGTTTATTAGCTGCTTGTTGTAGCAAAAGAGGGAATTGAATTGGCTTCTTTTCACAAACATGATGAATTGGGTTGTTTGTTTTATAAATCGTTGGATGTGACTGATTATGTCTGTCCTTGGTCTGATGTTTTAGGAATTGGTACTGACAATGTTTGGAGATGTGTATACTGGTACATGCTTTCTTCATCGGTTAACTTCAGTTGTGTTTCTATCCATACAGCCCGCTGCAAAACAGCCAGCAGTTGAGCCAAAGGAGGATAGACTAGGTGAGTCCGCTAGGTTCCCCCCCCCCCCCCGATTCTTGTCCTCTCCCTGTCCCATGGAGGTACTAAACAAAAGTTTGTGTGAGAAAATACTGCCAAGATTTTCCAACAAACAACAATTTCATTTTATACCTGGTTTGAAAGGCTATATAAAATTAAGTGGAAGCAAGGAAAACCACTGCTCCAGTTTTAGCCAAAATTATTTGAAGTTTAATACCCTACTTAAGATTAGCACCTTGATTTGTGACCTTAAGCAAGAACTTCTAAAATTTCATACCCTAGTTTGTTAATTTAAAGGGTAAAATATATACCTTATCTGAGATAGAAAGCTACAAAACCTGTACCCTATTGGACAGCACATTCTCATATACCGGTAGGTTATATTTCGAGTTAATACTTTGAATACTAAACAAATCGAAATTCACTGTGTGCAAGACCTTTGATTCACTTGTATTTCAAAATAAATCCTACTATAAGCCCATGGGTTTATTTTCGGAGTGGGCTTATTACCAGAAGGATCTAACCGTCTGACATTTGGGGGGCTTATTATCAGAGTGGGCTTATTTTCGGGGGGTGGGCGCCTATATTCGGAATTTTACGGTATAGTAGATATTTGTACCACATGAACTCCAAATTAGATCGAACTCCTCTGGATAGTTCCTGTGGCGTATTGGAACCTGTCTCTTGTAGCCTACTAAATCCATTGAGTATAGTTCCACAATATATATAGAACTGTGCTTCGGTTGTTTGTAGATACAGCTGATTCGACTGTATACGAGGCAAGTGGAGAACAGAAGGAAGATGCTGTTGAAGTCAAAGAAGACAAAGGTACAGGGTCTAAATGTAGTCAATTGCTAACCTGCAAGCGACCCGCTACTGTGTTTACAGTCAACAGAAGTGACGTGAGAACTGTATAGTTTCAGAAGATTATTTTTGTTGTTTTCAACATTTTGGTGAAGAGTTCAATAAATCTTCGAAACTTAATTCAACATTTTCAAGACGACACACGGGTAATTACTCTCGTCAAAAAAAATCGCTTGTTTGTTTTCTACACCACGTAAAATGCCCAGAATTAGAGAGAAATAAACGTTCTTTACAAAATTTGAAAAAAGGAATTAAAAAAATGCTTTGTTTACAAAATCAAAGCTTTTAATTTTTCCGTGCATCACACGATCTCAGACGGTTTAAGATTCATTCAAATGTTTGAACATATCGTCTGTAATTTAAATCTACAAAGAAGATCTTCTGATTACGGTTCTCACGTCACTTCCGTTGACTGTAAGTGACCTACAGGAATGATTGAATAGACAGCGCAATGGGAGATCCCCCCTTTCTACCAATTTCATTTGTGGCTTGCTGCATTGACTCGCTCTTGCTGCTTTGCTGTGGGACACTAATCCTGGCCACTCACTAACTGCCCACCTTCAGTTGGTGTCCGAACTTTTAACTAGTCTAGATATGTCGGAACCACAACATGTCTCTAGATGTCTGATCACTCCTTTGTTCCCTATTAATCAGAAGTGTCATAAGTGCCACAAAGTGGTCAAAAAGTGTCATAAACTCTAGCACCAGCAACGGTGGCATGCGCAATTCACCATTTTTCAGTACCATAATGCTTTGCGTTTTGGGGGCAATACAAAGAGAAATGGTACTCAATGTTTCCCTAGAGGGATGAGAACAATATAAGATCCACAATTACCCCCCCCCCCCCCCCAACCCCCAAGTAAAAAAAAATAGGATTCATTATGATTAATGCAAAAATGGAGAATATGCTGTAACGCTGACAGCATATAATTTGTCGTTACAACAAAACATGAGCTCTAACTAGACTATTCACTAGTCCCAGTCTTCTGTCATCATGGTTAGATCAGCTAGACTTTGTACTTGTTTTCCTTTCTTATTTGTTTATCTTTAAAAACTACCCTAGATACTGTGGAAGACAAACCAATCGATCAGTTACCAGCACAGGAGGTCACGGAAGAACAAATTGAGGGAGAGAGCAGTGGGGAACAGAGTGGGACAAAGGAGTCGCGGCAGGACGAACAAGTAAGTTGGCTTACGTCTGAACATTTGATTCAGTGAAGTAATTTGTTCATGTTGCCATCAACTTTAGGTTTTGCACCGGGCATACTGTATTTCCCCAATTAAGCCCCTCCTTTAGAATATGAAATGTAAAATGAGCCTCCCCCTCGAATGAGCGCCCCCTAGTACACCTCCTCTCATTGTAACTTGCCGGCTCCCCACTCTACTAAGAAACAGTAAAGAGAACTGGATGTCGAGTAAGAAACCCGGCAAAGCCGCACTAAAGAACTCCATACAGCAAGCCAGACTGTAAACACTTATCGTTATTTATTTGACATGATGCTTTCAAAATTAACCATTTTATATTATTGTATAAAAAATGGCAAACTTCGAGTCAAATTCTTAACTTTTTATTAAGTGCCTCCGCGAATAAGTGCCCCCCCCCCACCCTTTTTTTCATTTAAAAATTCTAAATAAGCGCCGCTTATTCGAGGAAATACGGTATCCTAAACCTGAGATGTTACAACTTTACTTTAATTGAGATTACCAAGTGGATTCGACAGTGGTAGATAGCTGGCAGTGCTAGATACGGTACCATTTTATCAAATGTTAGTCGACTTGTAGCCATTGATTTTGGAGTCATACAAAGTTGCTGTTAAGTACCAGAACTCTATGAATTCAAGATGCTTTGCCGCAACTTCGTTCCCAGGGCATTTCCCTTGGTGTAGACAACCAAGGGAAAAGCCCTGGAAATGAGTTTCGCTTTACGGGTGGAAGTTAAATTCTCTGGCTCCCACAAAACTAGGATATCCAAGTTTTTGTTGTTATACTGATTCAAATAGGCTTTGGTGCCGTTTTGTTATCATAATCATTTGAAGTTTTTGCTATCTTTGATCTTAGTAAGAAAATAGAAAGGCATTGTATGATTCTAAAATATATAGAGAGAGTATTCCGGTCCCTTGTAATTATTGTTATTTATAAATGTGTTGTTCTAACTGTGCCTTGGCCACTGCATGCAGGCCTCGCTGAGACAGGTAGATAGTGAGATAGACGACTATCCTATTCCACGCCCAGGAACCTACACAAAGTCACATTCCTCAGTGAAAAGTGCTAACTCTAATGGATCCGCAGAGTGACGCTTGCTGTGTATGTAACCTTTTGTTTTATAAACCGGTACATTCCCCAGCCCAAGTTCCAGTCTGCCATCTTGTTTCTTCCTTGTAGCATCTCCCTCTCCTGCTCATTTCAAATTGAATGTTCAATGTATTTGTTAAATGTGTTTCACATGATATTTCGCGAAGTTCGATAATTCATTATTACACAAACACATCATAGATATGTCAATTTTATTTCCTAAATTTGTTTTATGTTTTATCCAGATGTTTTGACTGAGCAACCTTTCTGTGCTTTACTAAATACAATAGGTAGTTTCAGGACAACATCATAAGAACGTTTCTTTTTGCGCAGGATTGTTGTTCTCTATGCTTCAGCAAGTCATGGGCATGAAAATATTTGGGATCTTCAGTGCTATAAACTATTAACATGTTCTTAAAGCAGCTGTTTCAGAGTACAATAAGGCAATCTCTGATATATTCAACAAAATCGAGTTAATAACGATTAACATGAGATGCTTGACATAAATTAGTATACATGTATTTCTCCATACACAAAATGTATGGATGTTAAGATCGTGATTATGATGGCTTCTAGCAATGTTTCTGATACGAATTGATATTGGATTGTTGTTGACAAAGGGTTTTCTCAATTTTTGTCGTTGGATGTAGATAGATGTTCGTTTAAACATACTTTGGTAGACAACAGAAAGACTAGTTGCTGAACTCGCGTTATATGGCCGTGAAACAGCTCCTTCAACCCTTTTAGAGTGTGCATCGCATCGCTAATTATACTTAACCTTTCAAAGGTGTGCAATCTTTAGCGGAGGTTTTAGTCGTAGCATGTTGTACTGTTTTGTAAAATGTGGAACTGTAGTGATTAGAAACAATCAGTGCTACGAGAAAGTACATCAAGGCCCGTTCAAACGGAGCCAACACATGGGTTCAACATTGTTGGACGCAACATGTTAGATGTGCTTGAACACCTTGTTGAACGATCTTGGATTAGATTTGATTTGGTTTAAGGGAGCAGATCAAAACACACGCCCCAGATAGGGGACCCCC
>JAOBYG010085879.1:0-11439 GCA_025403545.1 Epizoanthus stellaris
CTTCTCCTTCTCCTTCTCCTTCTCCTTCTCCTTCTCCTTCTCCTCCTCCTCCTCCTCCTCCTCCTCCTCCTTCTCCTCCTCCTCCTCCTTCTCCTTCTCCTCCTCCTCCTCCTCCTCCTCCTCCTCCTCCAACTCCTCCTCCTCCTCCTCCAACTCCTCCTCCTTCTCCTTCTTTTGCACTTTTTTCCTTTCCGCGTTTCTTTCTCATTTGCCTTATAAACTCTTTCATCATTCTATTTTGTGTCTTTTTTCTTTGCCATCATGTCGTACTCTGTCATTTTGTCTTCCCTCGCGGTATTAGACTGTTGCTAATCCATTTTTTTCTTGGTGTTATTTTAATAGGTTTTGGCGGAGATTGTTTATGCCCTGATGAAACTTGCCATCTACGATCCCGTCACCATGTCGTGCAGTGGAATCCAAAGGTATATGTTTGTGTTTATATATGGAGAGGAGGTGACGGATGACAGTGCCTTCTACGTCCCCTCGAACGCGAGATATAGGGAGGACTCTAGAAGACTAGCTTATAAGAAAAAGCTGGAATTTTCTACGTGGAAGGTGGAAGATTTTGTGTTATCCATTCGTTTTTATTGTTTTTTGTGTGAAGGATTGCGAATTGTAGTAATGTACCCTAGTTTTGAAGCCAACTATTAAAGAACCGGACAATTTATTTTTCGACCTTCACGTTGTCCATAAAACCCCAAACTTGAGCTTTTCACGTTGTATATCTGAAGACAATGGCCGCTAGGTGGTCAGCTTGGTGCAATTGCACGTGCAGTTTATTGTATTCTGTAATTAATCATTTTGCTGTTGCTTATAAAAAGCTTACTAGGATAGACGTTTGTTTATCCATTAGGTGCTACCGTGCCAAGTTTGAAAATAGAGTTTTGTTCTTTACATTTCGAGTGTCATTATTACCTTGGAGCAGAGAAATTTCAGTGGCTGTGTATTGGCAGACAGGGTGCACATTCCACTTTGCGAGGGTTTTGTTATTGCTTTATACATCTTCACTATAGTAACTGTTGGCAACTTCTTCCATAAATCAATCAGGGTATTACGAAGCCCCTCGTATGTACGGTGTATGCCTCGTATGTACGGTGTATGCCTCGTATGTACGGTGTATGCCTCGTATGTACGGTGTATGCCTCGTATGTGGAGCCGCAACGCCGTGGCACAATGGCGCTTGGACCCGGGATCCTAAGTTCGAGCCCAGACTCCACTCTGATATTATCTTTGACCCGGCGGTCGCGAGTTCAAACTCATGGCAGCTCTGGGCCACGTTTGTACATAGCGAACTGGAGTGTCTCCTGCCATTTGGGGATTTTAACTCTGTTAATTTCAATTTGTTACGATTTTCTTAAATCTGCTAAAAAGGATGGCACTTAAATAAAGTTATTTATTTTATTTATTATAATGAAGTGACATTAAAGACTAAGAAGCGAATGCGATGAATCAGCTTTGGAAGTCTGAATGTGTTGGGTACTAAGAATTATTTTCTGAAGCATCTTGGATGTAAAAAGGCTAATAACAGAGGCCTTTTGTAATATCTCGCCAGATATCTCCTGGAAGCTCTGCCGGTGATAGACTGGGCCCCAGAGGCAGCTGAGCCGGGCATTAACTTGATACTGAAGCGAATGAATAAGATCTTTACCAAACTGGTGAACAAGCCTGAACTCATGGTAAGTTCCCGTATCTTATTTATTAATAACAATTATTCCACGAACGCGCGTTGGATATGAAGTGATAGATAGTCAAAGAGGCGCGCAACGCCGTGTTGGCTATAATCATCTCATGTCCAACGAGTGTGAGTGGAATAATTGTTTTATTAAATCCCAAGACAAGATTTCCCTTTTTCTTTCTAATTTTGTGTAAAACAAGCGGCGAGATTCAGTGTAAACAAAGCGGAAATTTAGAGTTTACTTCCACTTTCAGAAACAGTTGTTTTCCATATAAGGTATAACTTATGGTTATGCGCTGATAACCATCAGTTGTGGAACCAATCAAAACGCTAGAGTAAGCCAAAGTAAATAAAATCATATAACATAATCACAATCATTACTACCATCATAATCATATAATCATAAACACAATCGCAACCACAATCATAATCACAATCGTAATCATTTACTGAACCATAATCATAATCATAATCACTGTCACAATCATAAATATAACCATAATCATACACGAAATAGCATCATCAGTCATAATCATAATCATAACATAATATAAAATAGCATAGCATAACATAATAATAATAATAATAATAATAATTTATTTCTTAACATAGCGCATAACATAACATAACATAACATAACTTAACATAATATAGTTAAGCAATATATAACGGCTGTGAGCGTCTATAAACTGTGATATAAACACGCCGACAGTTGTAGAGCACGAGAGAAGTTTAAGAGGTTTTATAAAATAGAAATAAGACGAAGATAAAATGAGTGTCTTTATCTTCTGATATAAACACTCATTTTTCCATCTGTTAGCCAATCAGAGCGCGCGTTATATCTACCCTATTTTATTATATAGTATATAGACATAATCAGCACACAAATGAATGTAAACTCCTTGACTCAATGTTCTTTTGTTGTAGAGAAACATTGACTGGCATGCGCTGGAAGTTTACCTTAGAGGTGAGTTTCCCAACTGTTCGTTGCGAGCGTTCATAGGTTAATTAATACATGTATATACCACCCGTTCCTATGTGACTATATGATTTTCTTTTTAATAAGGATTCAGTTGTTTAGGGAGCAGGTTAAAACACATGCCCTCTTGAGAAACCCATTTAGGGAAGCAGATGAAGACTGCCGCCCTTCGTTTCCTTTTTAGCTATAATTCGGTATTTAAACATTTTGTTCTTAAATATCTGTCATACAACATCGCCCAACATGGTCCAACAAATGTTGCTTGGGTATATGTTGGATCAAATGTTCGCACCATGTTGAGCGATGTTGTATGACGTTGTACGGGGGCCGTTCAAACCGTTCTAACATCAAGCCAACATCAAGCCAACATCATACCAATATATTTCAATAATTAGAGAAATGGGAACGAGATTTAGGCTCCGATCACGTCCACTAACTACATAAGGGACATGCACACGCTTGACTGATAAATGTTGGGCCAGGTGTTGAAACGGTCTCCGAGAACAAAAGACATGTTGGGTCCATGTCACGAAATCAAACTTCATCCAACATGATCGCAACATCGGGAAGTTAAGGTCCGTTTAAACAGTCCGACATTTTGACCCAATAAATGTTGGGTGAATGTTGGATGAAAAAGTGGCACCGTTTAAACGCGCCTAATCTAATTATTCAGAAGTATATAATTTATTCAAAAAGTTCAAACTCAATATCGTACGATGTCATGATTTGCACTCCTTAATTATGGAAGGCAAATGATAATTTCATTCTTTTTTACTCTTCTTCTAGGGGTTTATTTGGCTCTTTGCCGACAAAGTTTTGTTGCGAACTCGCAGTACTTGAAGGTGAGCCAAATTTTGACTTTCGAGAAACGCATACACCTACTCATGTTGTGTTTCATGTCTTTGTTTGCTCGACAACCGTTTTTGGAACTAGGTGTATGCTTACATACTGATTTGGAAAGACAGCAAAAAGGCGAACAGAGTTATATTGCTGCTTTTCTGATGATGACAAGAATAAGACTGTTTTGATATTTGAAGCTCTTTTAAGGTTTAAAAACCTAAAACGTGTCAGCCTTTTTCAGTAACACAACGTACTGTTTAGAGGCCCAACTATGATGCTTTGCGCGCCTTTGTTTTGGTTTTGGTTCGTGATCAGCGACCATATTCGAAACTTCTAAAAGATATAATCTACCTAGAAACAGTTTAAGAGAATAAATTCACTAAAGAATTATAAGGATGAAACAAGATTGAAACAACAAACTTCCTTAGTCTCAAGGCAAATTTTGCGGCACTCAAAAATACAGTCTAGGCGCAAAGCATCATGGTAATTGACAATGGGTCTTTAAGTGTTTGCCCCGAAACTTGGTGTGAATGATGTTTTACCTGTTACCGTTAATTTAAATGTGGTCATGTGTTTGTTAATTGGTTGCCATGGTTACTACAGCCAAAACAATGACGTCACCTGTAACAAAATCGTGACTTTGCAATTTTTTGGCAGTTTTTTTTGTCGTTTTTGTTAGAAATATCAATCATCGAACCGTTGAAAGTAATGAGCTGGTTTTGAAGAAGAAAGTTACTATTTTGGGGACAAAATCTTTCAATTTTGCGAATACTAAATAATTTCGGAAAATGTCTTTATGGATAGGCAACAGTTTGTAAAATGTTTGTGAAGAAAAACTAAAAACTGTTCGAGATAAGCGGAGAGGTCATTTTTGTGACAAAATTAACAAAAATCTTCAACTTTGCGACTTTTTTTCGGAAAATTGAATAGGCCAAATAACTTGGAAATAACGTCACAAAATGTTTTTCCTAATCAAAGAGCAGTTTCTAAAAAGCTTCTGCGAAAAATATAAGAATAAGAGTTTTCGTTTTTGTGAAAATAGTGCAAAAAAATCAATTTTGAGAATTTTTTTCGAAAAATTGGATGGCCCAAACAACTTCGAAATCAAACCAGAAAATGTCTATTAGGAGGATAAAAGAAAAGCTGTTTGAGAAAAGTAAAATAAAACTGCAGGGGGGATCATTTTAATCCCCTCCCCCCTTATGCGTTCAAGGGTTAACAGAGCAACAGCTTTTTTAGACGTATGGTGAAATAGTTAGCGAGCCTGGTAGTGATGATTTATTTCAAGCTTAGGTGAAGGCTCCTTCTCTCGAACTTTCGTCGGTGTTTGCATTTGAAAAGGCTTGTTGGTAAGTATTAGGTTGGACGAGATGCGTCTGTACGCCTAATCTTAACCCTCTCATTGTTAATGTTCCCTCGCAGACCCTAGTGACTACGTGTATGAGCATGATTCTCCAGGAGCGGCCATCGGCTGCTACCAGCATCTCGGCCAGTCTGCCCTGGTGTCCATTCTTTGACCCTCCCAAGTTCTTCAGTGCCACGGTAGTGAAGCTGGCTGCTCGTCTCATGATCTCTCTCCGAGATGCGTGTACCCTGAGAGAACTGTGTGGAGGAACAACTAACTTCGGTAGTCCCGCTCGCACTGAGAAAGTGTTCCTTCGTGTGTTGCTACCCTTATTGGTCCGTTTGGGCACTGCAAAACATGGTAAGGAATCGGTGTAATCTGGCCGAGAGTCTGGAACAAGCTCACATTTTTGTTTTTGTTAAAAATAATCCAAGTCTCCACGATCGTTTCAGTGATCATACACACCAGCAACAACTGTTGGTACTTTCTAGATAGGCATTGTTTGTGCGACCCATTACAAGTTTTATACTTTGTGTGTCTGTCTGTCTATCTGTCTGTCTGCTTGTCTATCTGTCTGTCTATCTATCTATCTGTCTGTCTATCTATCTTTCTGTGTGTCTGTCTATCCGTCTGACTGTTTGTCTGTCTGTCTGTCTGTCTGTCTTGTCTATCTATCTCTCTGTCTATCTGTCTGTCTATCTATGTCTGTCTGTCTATCTATTTATCTGTCTGTCTATCTATCTGTCTGTCCCTCTGCCTTTCTGTCTGTCTGTCTGCCTATATATATATCTATATAAATGTCTATCTATCAGTCTGTGTGTCTGTCTGTCTATCTATGTATCTGTCTGTCTGTCTGTGTGTCTCTCTGTCTGTCTGTCTATGTCTGTCTGTCTATCTGTCTGTCTGTCTGTCTATCTATCTATCTATCTAACTAACAAGACCAGTCACTATCTACCTCCATGTTTCGCCTCAGACACACCCAAGATGTCCCCGGAGGATGTAGGGTATGCATTGTCGTGTTTCCTGCGAGTGATTACGACCAAGAATAGCTCCTCTCCAGGGTCCCCACCGATCCGTTTGTCACTGGCTTATGACGATATAGACTTGACAAGAGCGCTGACGTTTGTAAGTCCAGACCTGACAGGAGTATCAGTCGACGCAATTCCTGACAGCCTTTACACAACAGCGTACTTAGGTGAGTTTGCCCCCCCTGCGCGGTACGTATCGGGAGAGGGTACGTGACATTTTTCTTCCCACCCATCAAGAGAAAGGTGTCTTTGCGTCTGTCTCCTTGTCAGTTTTCTGTAGAGTATGCTCACTTTCTAGTAACCAGGTGTTCGCTGCTAATTTATCGCTGGCAAAGACTCTTGTTAAGCTGAACTCTGTGACGTCAATATGGAGAAATTGTCTGGTTCAAATAAGTGCAGTATTAGGAAAGAGGTTACATAATATAGTCAGGAGAGAGGTGTAAACTTATATTTAAGCAATATAAAACGGCTGCCAGTGTATAAACTGTGATATTAACACGCCAGAAGTTGTGGAACTCGAGAGAAGTTTAAAAGGAACACAGACATAAAATAGACACAAGCAGCCGTTTTATATTTCTTTCATAAAATAGGAATAAAACGAAACTAAAAATGAATGTCTTTCATCCTTCGATTTAAACAGTCTTTTTGCCATCTGTTGGCCAATCAGAGCGCGCGTTATATCTACTTGCCATGAGTATTTGCGTAAGTGTCGAAAGAGATGCTTTAAAATTATATTTGAATGTAACTGATTTGAAGTGACTCCAATAATCCACAAGCTAATAACATTCGTTACTTTTGTGTTTTCAGGCATAAAACTGCTCATGGTGAGTTTCGAGGATTTGCTCGCCTCAGAATATTATAGGATTTTTCAAGCCATTGAGAAGGTTGTCGACTACAACATGGGTAAGTACTTTTGGATTCTTGGCACAAGATAATAAAGTCAACTGTGTTATTGATTGGCACTGTCGCACGTTGCGATAGTTTACCTGTGTTCATTAGTAGGTGAGGTGTTTGTCTAGAAATGCTACTTATTTCATCAAACAACAGCCTTCATTTTTTCTACCAACTAAAATATCTTGAAGAAAGAGTATTCGAGAATGTTTTACAGTGAAAAGCAAGGGCTACGAAGATTTCTTAAAAGCCCGAGGAAGAAATTGGTACAAGAGAAGTAAGGAAAACTGAGTTTTAATAATAAGTTAAGTAAGTTTAATAATATACGTTTTCAGATTATATTTAAGATTTTGTAATGGGGTTGAAGATCTTAAAAACAGAGGTAAGTTGTTCCATAGTTTAGGAGCAGCGATATCACCATGGAAACTGTCTAAGAAGAAGGCACAGTGCGCAGGGTTTTGGATGATGATCTAAGATCACGCGGGGACTGTATTATAACGTTTTGCACTTGGGGAACCCTTTGCACACACACACACTAATCATTCTTCCCAGTTCATGCTATTCACTTATTCTTATTTTCTCTTTCTCCTTTTTAGGCTGTTTACCCTTCTGGGATTTTGTTCATTTCGCGGTGTCTCACCGAACGCCATTGTTCCTAATGCTGGTTCCCCTGATTCAAACTAAGGTATTGTTTAGAATTCTACCTCCGTGAACAGATGCAGACTAGCCATGTATGAACAAATCTGTAATCGGCGACACCTCACATTGCGTATTTGACAGATACTATTCAGACTGGGGGAGGCTAAAAGTGCCCGCGCCGATTTCAAACCATTATAACTAAAGAAGCATTTAAGATATAATGCTGAAATTTTGTGACTTTTCCTAAAATGAAGTTGACATCACTCTATTTTGTCATACATTTTGTATATTATCTTAGTCTATAGTTTCAGACGTTGCTCCACTCATACCCATAACCCGATTGAATTAAATGTGACTCTGGAGCGATCGATGTTGGAGCAACATCTGTTTCAGACGGCATACTTAATTCATTGAACCAAATTGCAGTGACAGCAATGCACAATCAGCTGTTGCTCCATTGTCACATAATGTTGATCCGAATGTTCCCTGTCTGCCACACCAAATTTAAACTGCCAAACCAAGCTATTTGAGACGCCACTCTTCTGCCATACCTAATCATCAATAGAGTTCGGCACATGAGTGGAGCAGCAGCTGGAAATGACCTTACATGCATCCCTTTGGAAGCATGTTACATAACGAGAAAACGTTCTCATATTGTTAGAAACACATATCAATACTGTTTGTGTTATCTATAAATGCATGGTCATGGAAATGACAATAGCAACCAAGAATATACATTAATGTATTAAAGTATTACATTAAATTTACTGCCACTAGTCTATACCTTTCATCATAACCTTATCTTCCTTGTCACCAACTGATGAAAGCAGCATCACCTAAAGAGTAACCGGAATAGCATTAGCAATGCAATGAAGTACACACATACACACGTACATACACACGTACATACATACATACATACATGCATACACACGTACATACATACATGCATACATACATACAAACACGATGTAGCATCAGGGTATTTCAACCATTTGTTATTACTATGTATAAGCATAACTGGACGTGGTCATCAGCTTAAGAAATCTTGATAGACTAGTTTTTTTTAAAAACTAGGTTTTCTACATCGGCGAAGTAGGCCAAATGATGAGATTGATCAACTAAAAGTTGATATGTTATGTTTTTCACCGTAGGGGTGAAAGGTTCCAGCTGACGTGTCGAGCGTTAGCCCTTCGTCAGAGCTTAACTAGTTCAATTACAATAAGTTTACGTAGATACAGCCTTCTCAAAATGATTTGGAGGAGTAGATTCATATTTTGTCAGAGTAGGCTAAAGATATTTGAACTTCTAAAAATTTATAGTGTAAATACAGTGTTTCTGATCGTGAAGGAGGTGGTCATGGTTTCAGCGGTGGTTGCTAAAAAGCACGTCAGCCTTATGGACAATTATTAAGGAAAAAACTTACCTCATCAGAAGAATATGACTGCAGACCTCGATCCACTGACAGCAGGTTTATGCTACAAGCCTAAAATGGATACCAATGAAGTGAAAAATCTCTATATTGTCCAAGTCTAGGTCACATAATGTGCAAACAAATCCGTGAGATTTTAATTCAAATAAATATAGAAGTTTATAAGATAATGTTCTTCAAAGTTCTGTGGATTAAAGCGTTTTCTCTGCTGATCTATTATCTAAACTGCCCTTGTTAGATACGAATCGTACTATAATCGTTGTTATATTAACTTTTTATACATAGATATATGTAATTTATTTTATGAGAAATTCAAACTTTTAGAACTTTATGTAATTAGATTATACTCAGAGTTCTCAATAACTTTTAAAACAGATGTAACATTGCAAGTTTCACCTGTATCAGGTGAGCCTCTAGTGGGATCTGGGGACATGTCCCCCAGAAAAATGTTTAATTTGGAAGCTCTGAAATGCCATTTCCAGCATTCTTGGAGGCTTATTTCCTAAAAATCAAGATAATTTCTAAATGCCACAGTCATCAGGTAATGATGTGTGACAACGTCTAATTTTCACAGCCGTAACATCTGCTTGTTGCACCCGTGACATGTGTTATGGGTTCAATTGAGAACACTGCTTCAGTATGGCTGGAGGGACCAATGTCTCTTATTTTTATCAGCGATTTTTGAAAATTCACCAAATGGTTATTATTCAGACAAACTCTACCAAACCGTCAATTCAACTGCAACTCTTGATAGTTTTGGAGGGAGTAATAACAAGCTAATGTATACAACATGTATGCATTGCATATTTAACTACAATTTTTTTCAATCCTAGAGCTTATAGACTTATTAACCTCGATATATGTACATGTATATTATTAATAATACTACCAGTATTTGTACTTGTGCAACTGGTAATAACTATATATTATCAGGAAAACACACAATTACCTTTTCTTCTACAACCTCATCAACTTCATCTTCAGATTTTACTTTGACATGCTGGTCGGCAAAATGGGTGCACACACAATCTCCAATGTTCCACCCCATGACTGAGGTCACACCTAACTGAGCATCAAAGAAATCCTCACCTCTTAAAATTATCTCAATCACAGTCCCAGAGAGTTCTAAATTCAACATAGGCTTAAATTCAAACCTTTGAGCACCAAAAAACAACCCTTCACTAACTTTCTCTGTAAGCTTAACATTGACTGTAACCTGACTGATGTACACTCCCAAGGTGATAAGGTGGGGTGGCTGTGGGGGTCTAGGGCTGCCGTCTTGGACTTGCCCCTCTTCAACAAGTGTGGGTACAAATGACCACATCCAATTTGTCCAATCCTCTTGAGGAATGTCATCCATTTGAGGAGATGCTGGTTGATGTACATGTATGTCAGCTGATTGCACCTGACCACTGGTCCCTGACTTAGTCCTCGAATTTCTTTGCCTTATCATCTCTGCCGCTGGGTGTGGCTTGTACTCACAACCAGGGAGATCAAGAGTGCCGTAGTAAAGCAATACACACAGTTTGAGTAGTCTTATAAATAACGAGAGCTGTTGGTCTGTCAGTGATATATCTAAACACTCACAATACACATTCAGTTTGGTAGCAATTGGTTGAAGGTGCTGATCAAAATTAACATGAACACGGCAATTAAGACAACATCTGTATAGCAGGGGATCCTGGTACATTTCAATCTGTCCACTGGAATTCCTCTTGTCAAGACAAATCGTTAAATCAGAAACATTACAAACTTTTCTCAAAACAAATTCAGGTGCTACGACATCAACAAAAGCTTTATCCCACTTGTCGTTGACACTAAACATCTCCACAGATTTGAGATTTAGTGACAACACAATGTCATCTTCGACATACTTTAGAATCACATTGTGAACACAGATAGAGACATTGTTGACAACTCTGTTTAGCAGGCTCTGCACATAGCCCGATGGTGGAGGTTCTCCTTTGACTTCAGTGCTTTCTACTTGAGACTGTTCTGGTGTTGTGCTTGGTACAGCTGAGGTAGAAGTGTTAGCATCTTCAGCGCAGTATTCTGGGTCTCTTAACTGGACCACACATTCAATGGTGTTGATCGTAACCTCGACAGGTTCTGAACCTAAACTTGTCCATGGAACATGGATTTGCAGTTTGTGGATCTTACCACTTAGGAATGAAACAGGAAGTTGCAGCTCCTACAAATGGATGAAATACATTTAATATTAGTAAAAATTTACTGTGAACAACATTCTATTTCAAATCCATAAAATAAATCTGATTTGCTTTCTTACACCATTGTCTATTCACAGATAGATAATGATGCACATCAATCCACCTTCACAAGCACATTTGAAGTTCAAATAAATTGGTTTATCATGAATGGCTTTAGGTAAATCTATTTGAAATAAGAGTTGTAATTTATTTTCTTTGCAATAAGTCCTTGGATACGGCACGTTGACTATATATGCTCACAGAAACCTCAAACTCATGGTCTAAATGTTAAATATATTTTTAAAAAATAACACTAACACCACAATACTGTCCAGGTTCAATGAACCGGATCTTCCATCCTACAGAGAATTGCAAGATAAAATCAAGACGTTGGAAGGTGAAC
>JAOBYG010085990.1:0-11439 GCA_025403545.1 Epizoanthus stellaris
TCGAGTTTGGTACCCCTCGCCCCCTCGGTATAACCGTAAATGTACTTTCCCGCATACACTAGCTTTTAAGAATATATTAAGTTATACATGGTGATCACAAGTTTATTCGAAGGTAAACAAGAATTTCTGATTTGTATGAGTCTAAGACACAATTTATTATTAGTAAGACTCATCAGGTATTAGGATAGCTTGCTCGGATCAAAAACGTATTTGAGTACATTTAGGTTATGTAGTCTAGAAATTTAGTCAGTTAACATAAAGTCAGTTAAGCCTTTCTTCTTACGCTCGAAATGTCAGTTTTTTCTGTTAATTAAATCCTCCTACCACAAAAATATAGTGCACAGCGGAGCCTTGATTTTCCTTAGCAACCAGTCATTTCTCTTACTTAACCGTTAACCGTGGTAAAGTGGTGTGTCGTGCGTGTTATCGCGCGTGTCATCGCGCGTGACGTAGTACAACACGAGCACGAAAAGTACTGAGAAATACGAACATTAAGGTTGAAAGAGAAAAGGAGGATTATTTTCTACCCAAAAATAGCATTTGAAATCCTGTCGAGTACAACGTAATTGCTTTTCTATTCTGAAAGCTTTTAAAGGTTTTGATAATTTGAAAGTCACAATTCACATTTAAAAAGCACCGTCAGACAGTTTAACATTTTGTTTCTTCCTTATTAGGGTAACTATACCCACCCCCTTCCCATGATGCTCCTGGGAATGTGCTCATTTTCTGCGGGGGTATTGGCCCTTGTGTTACCGGAGACCCTCAACAAATCCCTTCCGGAAACATTGGAGGACACGCACGATTTTAGTAATACCCCGTATGAACAGGTGGAAATGGAACGTCTGACGTTCGTGACAGACGATGAGCAAGTATTTCAGGCCAACGAGTCGGATTTTGAAGATGAATTTGTCAATGAAAAAACGACATTTATTTGATGACCTAAACTTAGATTAACAGTTGAAATGGTATTGTTGGTGACAGCGTGTTAGTTTAGCCACCGGACATTGAATATAGAAGAGTGGGAGCGAATGGGGGAGAACTTAGGATGCTCCAAATAGTTGTATTTACTTATTAGAGGGTCTTCAACAAAGTACCGAAAGGAAAGAAATCTCCAGATCCTTAGGGACGGACCAGTAGAAATTGGATGGCAGGGTTGCGTAATTTTTCTCTGCTCGGTATTTTCCCCTGCCATAACCTATGTACGATATTTTTTGGGAGTCCATGACCTTGCACGTCCACATATTCCATCCTTCTCGATTTTTTTTCGCGGCAAAAGAGCTTGCTCGATTATTTTTTTTGGGATTTGCACAACTGCCCCATCAAATTTCTAATGGTCCATCAGTAATAAACAAAAAGTGATTTATTTTGCTGATAAAGTTTCAAATAATTGATTAAATCCCCCGAAGAAGGACAGCTTGGCTGTCCGAAATATCGGGAAAACAACATTTCTCGTCGCTTTTTCTGTGCTATTTTATTCATCATAGTTGATTGTTTTCATTTCCCCGGAGAGTTCGAGATAACGAGGGACTACTGTAGCTCTACCAATCACAGGGGCTTCGCTGCCTTCAAGCCAGTATAGTAGGCCGGGCTTACAAATCATTCTGCACTTAACTTTTTCTATAGTTGTACATGGGAAACGAAGCATACCTTTCAGTGTCACGAATGCAGGAAATGATACTTCAGGGAGTCAAGCTTGAAAACTTTCCGAAGGAGCATGCCCCTGACACCTGCACTCCCACACCCTTGCCTTTGGTGCTTACAAAGTTCGAAAATGGCTTACAAGCCAAAAACGTTTAGCTGATAACCCTGAATTTTTCTTGACTGATAAATTCGAATGTCTGTTAAATAGTTCATGCAGGTATACAGACAGTCACAACAAACCAACTGACATTGAAAATCTACGACTGAAATGAAGACGAAACATCAGTCCCAGATACGCTTGCAATAAAAATACCGTTTTAGTACATGTTCGCGTGCTGGAATTGATTTGGTGTTTAGCTATGTTTAGAAAACCACTTCAGAATAAAAAACAATTAGAATATTAAAGTGGCGGTCGTGTCCTTATCGCTTACTACCATTTCTTAGCTACCCAGAATCTGTCCAGAAAGGCAACACAAGCAATCCGCCATTGCGTTTGAAAGAGGTACGTTAATAGATGTAAGTGCCAAGTGGAAAATAACATTGTTTGGCAAAGGAGAAGGAGAAGTTGATCCTGCAGAGATATTCTTTAACGCTGACCTTTCTTCGACTGTGTGATTTCGGTTTCTTTGATTTACACTCATGAAGTAGATAATGTGCTGCATAGTTCGAGCCTGTGCAGTCGCATAAAACCTTTTCGTGAGGAGTAATAATAGGCACTTAAATACGAGGAGAACCTTGAACTTCGCAAAATTGCTTGATTTGACGTAATTTAACGAGTTTAAGGCGATCTTTGCTTATAATTAGATCGTAATCGAACAAGATATTGGATAATTCTGAATAAAACTGAATTGATATTTAAACAACCGGCGTTTTGATAGAACCGGTTAACGTATTCCATTATATAATAATTATATTAACTCAAAAATATAACGCAAATACTAAAACAGAGACTTTATGTTGTACAACTGTATAAAGAGCCAAGAAATTCATAAATATAGGTAAGTTCTTTCTACAACTACTGAACTAGCCATATATATATATTAATTCTGCTTTCTGGTTCAACGGCTTTTGCTGCAACTGACAGGTCACAATGGGGAATATAAATACTGACACGGAAACTATCAGGCAATCAGGGGGACCTTCATCATATAAATTATTGTCGTAAACTAAATTTAGCCACAAAACGGAATAAATAATACAGAATAGTCTATGGAAAAAGTGTACAGTCATGATTACAGCACGCATTAATCTAAATTCAATATCTTTTGCATTTTCCGCCGCAAACCAAAGTCGATGCTGTCTTCGATATCCTTGTCTAAAGCTTCTTATTAATAGCCACGTGTCGCATGTTAGCGGCCTAATCTAATAATTTATGTCAGCGGCTTTGGCTTTGAAATGCTTCCGTTCTACAGAAATCTTTGGAAGCAATCCCCCGCCTTATAAGCTGTTAATCTCTAAATTAAATTATGCACTATTGGGAATCATATTTATTTTCGTAACCTGTGCCATTGATGGCCTAAATTTATTAATGGTTACCATTTAAATTTGAAACTTGCTTGTAGTATCCGCAATATGGGATTCAATTGTGAAAAGGATACAAACCAAACTTGGTTTGGCCTTTGGGTAGCATTAGGGTTATTGCAAACATCAGTGCAACACGTTATTAGGAGTAAACTAATTGCCTTTCCTTGTATCATCACGCACGTAAGCACCAAGATGTAAGCCTTTATGTCAAGAAAAGTGCGCCGCAACTGTCAGAACTGTGCGTCAAATTGAAACTACATTATAGCTTAATCCACCTTTAATTCTCTCAAAGTCCATTAGCAGCTGCTATAGTTACAAGCTTAATTCCTCACAAATATTTCTTAGTATATCACCCCATGCCAATAATGAGAATTTTGACAATGGCGGTAACTTGCCTTTGAGGTTATATTAGTTTAAATTTGTTGCTTTACCCCTAATAGTGAAATTTTATTCTTGATAATAACAAAAAGATAGTTTTTCTATCTGTATACTTGGTGAAAGGCATAGTTTGTTTTAAATTTAATAAACTAATTATTCTCATGATCTGACAGATTTCGCTTCCGATATTTCTTTAACTTTATCAGTTTATAATCCATTCTATATCTAGATATAAAAGTTACAGTGCGAAATTTTCATAGTTTGAAAAGTGCGATAAAATGTATAGCTTTAGCAATTCTGCTGTGGTCTGACAGGTTTATTACAGCCTTACACGCCTTTGTTCATATTGATTAGTCTTGAGAGAAGGACACCTTTACTGCACGTGTGACACACTCGTGAGTGCCTGCAAACAAAGAGCTTAGTTGATATGGCAACAAAACATCTTAACTGAGGCGATGATTAATTCGATGCTATTTCAATGCAGAACTAATAACCGGTTTTTAGAGCTAATAAGGCCTAATGACTTCTATTTGAAGACAAATTTATAATAATTTAGCGCTATATGAACGCTCTACCTGGAAAAGAATTTGGATTAGTATTAGAGTGATATTATCTAGCATGCAATGTCTAAAAGTGATGCTTTGTGGAATCGCGTTTCGAGATGCTGTGTCATCCTTCGATAGAACGGTACCGCAAGTGTTCCCGATTAAAACAGCAAGCAGGACTATGATTTAACACCCCAATATACATCTTAGCAATCATTTATTTTCTCTCTGTCTCTCTTTTACATTGTTTCTCTCTTTTTCTCCCTCAATTCTAAAAATCAGGGACCGTTGCTAAGGGCGCTGTTTAAATCAAAGATCTGAGTTTATTTCAAAACAAAAATAATTTGTCTTCATCACTTTTATGAACAAGATAAAGTTTGCACTCGCCCTCAGCAAAATGAGTTAATTTCACTGCTGTGGTATTCAAATAGATCCAGTTAGTTGAATCAAATTAACTCAAACATACAAACAGTGAGTTGTTGTGTAAATGACTGCCAATTATTCACTGTCAATCACCATTATCATTGCTTTCTATTGAGGTCAACATGAATCGCTCAGTATCCATCATTAACGATAGCTTTCCAAGAGCGGGCCGGGTAATTGGTGTATGAACTCCCGACAAACAATCAACTAATTTCAATACAATATCAGCATGTCCAAAATATTGCTGCCTTGAATCTCATTGGCTGCCGTGTAGTTATATTGATACGTTTAGCATAATTCAAGCCACTCTGCGCTGTCAATTGACTGTTACGGGACTAATAAGTACGGTTAATAGACCTGTCAGATGCACCATTCCAGATAAAGTTCAGTTCTCTTCGAGGTGAACAGACGTGCAAGCAACATGAACTCATCAACGAACAAAGATTTTGTAGCTCGGGAAATCGAGTCCACCGATTTCGAACATGAAAGCAAATTGCCTTCAGCCCAGCATTCAATAGAAGCGATTTTGGGAAGAAAACAGGCACGAAAATGTTCAGCATCCATCGATTCTGGTTCGGAATCAACTGATGGCTCAGAAAGCGAAATACTAGGAAGTGGTAAGTGTTTGAGATATGCACAGATTTTACAATGATATGTCACTTCGTGTGGCCAGTTCTATTGCTTGTTTCTTTAGTATCCATTAGTGTGTGTATACTTTGCTAATTATCTCCTATGGCATGCAGATAAAGAAAGCGACGGGGGATCGAAGCAAAAACATCGCCGAAATCGAACGACCTTTACAACGTACCAGCTACATGAATTGGAGAGAGCCTTTGAAAAGTCTCACTACCCAGACGTGTATACAAGAGAGGAACTTGCCATGAAAATAGACCTTCCCGAAGTCCGAGTACAGGTACGAAATGTCAATAACACCATCCTTTATTTTAATTTCTATTATTCTCCTAAATGGAACTTTATTGTCCTAATCAGAATTCCCTTGTCCTGCTGTGATGAAAGATACAGTCTTTATGAACAAACATTACAAAGTCAAAGTGTAAAGTAAATACAGAGCGAATATTAGGGTTGTACAGGTTCGATTAACAATACTAAATATTTTCTTTGACTCCTTATGGAACATTTGATAATATAAACGTGAAATGTTTATCTAAAAGTGTTTATTTAAGCTGTGCCAGAGACAAACCTTCAGGGACACGCAAGTCACCTGTTTCGATTCATGGTGGTCGTCGTATATAGACATATAAATAGCAAAGTGGAGAATACTTGAATGGTTAAAAGCTGTTCATGCCTCGTTACTTTGGGCGGTCGAGATACGGAATATATTTGTCTTTCCGATTCCTGTCCACAATATTCGTGTGCTTGCGTGCACCAAATAGTAGCGTTGAATTGAACCATGAACGTGTTGTTCGAGCTCATTTCAAATTCGATATCTTACGATTTCGAAAAGTATGCACCATCTTTTGATTGTAAGTTACAAATTAGTTTATTTTCTGTTACCAAAAATGGAGTCATTGTTAATCAGAATTTGTTCATTCCAGCAAATTTGTTTTTTAGTGATACGGCTACCAAAGAAACAATTTAAGAATTTGGGCCAGCGCGAGCCACATCGTTTAAAAGCAAGAGATTATCCTTTGTCAGTCAATTAACAGCTAGCGATCTAAATTTGCGTCAAATTTGCAGATACTTTCATGGTATGATATCGCTAAACATTATAATAGAGCGATCAGTAACGCAGTCTAGATATCATATATCAAGCACGCGGTTATATTTTTTGCCCAAAACGCAAAACATATGTTGTTGCAGCAGTTATCAGTCTATAAAAGTTGTTAAACAGTTTTTAATCAATATCCTTAACTCGTGTGAAATACACAGACCTAAGTTTGAGAAAAAGAATTAAGAACAGTTTCATCCGACTGATCTGAAAGACGGACCAATTAAATCCCACATCCGCAATTATTGTCATAGACTCTTTAAGTTTAACCACATATTGTATTTTAATTCATAGTCTTTTCGTTTCCCTCGACGTTATCTCGTAAATTAGTTCACGGAAATTGAAAACTGACAGCTTACAAAACAAACTCCTCCTTAAGGATACAACTCAACAAACGAAGTAAAACTTTATTTAGCCAGAATTCGTGTTCAGTCAGTTTTTGCTCATTTTAAAAGTCTTATTTGTTTATTCGGTGTTATACTGATAAAATTGTCAAATTAGAATCTAATACTATAATCTTACCGGTAGCTCTGAATTTAGTTCTGGCTAGTTGTTTAGTTTTTGTAATTAGGATGTAATTTGCTTGGATACACTCGAGTTTCGTGGTAATTCAAGCTATCTAGGACTGGAAAAAATGCACGTATCGCTTCTACATCTTCAAAATAATTTTCTTACAAAGCCCTCCTCATTTTGAACGATCAGTTGTAGAAAAGTTGGAATTCATATAAAATTTACAACATAATTCAAGGCTATTTTATGGAGACATAGCATGCAAGCTAACACGGTTTAATACGTGCATAATGGCTTTAAATTTTTAATCAGCATCAGAACGATTTGATCCAGCTTTCTTTATGACTTATTTTACATAATTTTATTGTTAGTCATAACTCTGGCTAAAAGCCAAGATGATTAGACAAGCTGCATGTTATTTGTCTTCTGCAAGGCCACAGGAAAACTATTAACAGTTACGAGATCCAGAGCAATATATTGGAGACCATTGGAAGCTATATACAACAGGATCTTCAGTTTTCTGTGCATACTTACTGTAAAGTTCGCAAAATGCTTATTTTTAATTCATAATTCACAGGTGGTTAGGATTTTCGTTTGAAATCAGTATTAATTGTTGCAAAACAACACTTATTAATCTAATTTCTCTTCCTTTATGGAACCTCATTACTGAGGTAAATTACAGCAGTCCGCAAAACGTGGATGTCACTCCGTTCGGGTACGAGTGACTTACGGATTGAGTATCCAAATTCAGTTTATTTTCTAGATTGACCAAATTAAAACGGACTATATTCTGAATAGTACAGATATTCCATTTCGTTAATAACATCCACTTGGTTAGATTCAGTTTAAGAAAGTTATCTTCAGTTTATATCTTGCTCATTGTTCATGCAATGATCTGTGCAAAACAACTCTTCTGTCAAAAACATAACCCTACAACACCTCAATTCCAAAAGCACTATATTCCTTTCGTATATTTGTAATACGGAACCACTTGGCGATTCTCCCACGAGTTGACAAGTGTTTGAATGCAGCAGCATCCTGCTTTTAAAAGGAAAACATTAATTAAATAAAGAATGATAACTTTCCCTTCGTCGGACCATAAAGTAGACTTTGACCGCGTACCCTGATGCATGTAGCAATAAATATATTTGACTTTAGCTGAAATGACTAATCACTCTAATTTTTGAAATTGTCTTTTTTGTTGTCAGTTGTGCAAACAAATATAAATCTGGAAATCAGTTTGCGAAAATAAACGAAAATCTTCAATTTACAAACACACATATTGTTCAAATTAACAAATGGAGATTGATTGACATAATGGCCCGTATGTGTCAATTGTCTTCTTTTAAAACCAACGCAATATTCAGGTTAATGTCACAAACATTTGAAAAAGTAATGAACTCTGATATCTGCAGACTCTAGTCAGCAACAAGAAAAGTTATTACATTTTCCTCTTTCCACTTTTTCCAGGTGTGGTTCCAGAACAGAAGAGCAAAATGGCGACGTCAAGAAAAGATAGAAATGGCGTCAATGAACCTGCAAGATCTACCCTCACCAAACCCCACCCGTACTGGCCTCAGCAGTTTACCTGCTCTGTCCGATTTCTGGAAGAATTCTATTCCCTTGTCGCCACCATATGTCAACTCCTTTTACCCATCTTCGGAGCCTCCAACGCCTCCAGGTTTCACATACTACACCGCGTTTAACCCTATCAGCTTAAGTCCAATGGCTGCATTTGTGCCGAGTAGCCGTACCTCGGCAATGGCTGCTCTCGCAGAAAGCGCGGAAAACAGCTTTAATCCCGACAATAGATCATCTAGCATTGCATCTCTTAGAATGAAAGCAAGAGAACATGTGGACAGTATGGGCAACGATTGGCAAGAACGACGGAAGTAGCAGAATAGGGCGATAGAAATTGTATATTGACTTTACAACAAACATTCTCAATCCGAATCAATATTCAGAAATCGTAATTTCTGAATTAATTTCGTTACTGCCAAACTTGTCGCAATATAAATTACGTTTTTCGTGTTTCTAAGATAGTGGTGAAGCAAGAATGACGCAGCCCTTTAAGAATATAATTGAACTAGAATGTACACAGCAAATATGTGGGAGGCGATTATGACGTACAGATTCCAAAAAATATTTGGAGAATTTGATTAATCGCTTTCATTTCCGTTCTAACGACAAAAATAATAACTTTAATGACTTCAGTCAATAATAAAAGTTCATGACACATTCTACAGCTGTCGACGTTGGATGAGGTTTTACGAATATTCTGTAATTTCAAAATCTGATTTATTCGTGTAATTTCCTGAATAATTTCTTCAATTACTGAATTAGCTTACAATTTGTCTTTCAATTCGAACTTTAATACCTTGGTAACGTATAGGATTTAGGAACAATCTGTAACATATTTCATGGAACAATTTTTATGCCAAGTTACCTCATGACATTATTCAGAAGATGTCTTTATTAAAACAATTCAATGATGATACGTCGAGCTTTAGAAATTCAAAGAAACCTTTTTTCGTTGAAAAAAATGGAAGCGTCTTGGTCAAACAAAACATGTCATATAATGTATATGAACGTGTGGTTCACAGTTCAATTTCTTTATTACTGTATATAATAAACATCGCTTCTAATAATAACAACACCCAACCTTTTACATAATTCTAAAATATCTCTGTGTTATAAATATAGACTGAGTACATATGGATTTAAGAAGTTGGCTTAAATGAAGTATAAGCGATCAGAAATTTCTACCGGCAGCTCTACAAACTCATAAATGTAGCTACACTTATTAAAGCTAATCTTGTCAATAAGTTGCTTTATAATGGCTATTTTAAAATAAAAAAAAATAAAAAAAGTCAATGCGCTGGGAAAAGTCAGTGCGCGCGCTGATGATAAACCGGGATATTTTTTTAAGTGGTCTTATAATGACTATTTACATCTGGCCATATACGAAAACGTCTTTGAGAAAATATAATCATTGAAGACATGAATTTTTAAAAAAAACGTTGTTCGCGTGAAACATCCTATTTCTAAAATATAGAAATCATAATATATTTGGGCATCATTGCCATAAAGGATGTGTGTGTCGTCTTTGGCTAAACCATGTGTAAATATCAGTGAAATGATTTGTTCTTTGAACAAACACGGAGATAATATAGCTACTTTGTTTCTCTTCAAAAGTGACAATTTCGTTACTTCGCACATATGTCATATGTTATATTCTAGTGTGTTCTTTTTACTTCAAACTCACATTGTATATATGTGTATTGCGGTCATAGTTTTTCGAACAATGTACATCTATAGCCGTTATACCAAAACATTAACAGGAACAGGTGATATACTAAATACTGCTGGAGATATAGCCTCGTTCAGACCTGAATTGTAAAAGGCTAAAAAACGAAGGCTTCTCCTTTGAGAGAAGAAGTTAGAATATGTAATTAGCTTCGGATCCCCACGGTCGGGCCACCATGACACGCGACTTTGAACACCAGTGTTTTTTGGTCAAACTAAATATTTTTACTTCCAAACTCGCAAGAGTATCACGTTCTCTATTGATGCAGCTATTGGCTAGAACAACCGAAATGCTATACCGCAGTATTAGTTTTATACATAATAGATCATGCCTTGTATGCTCTTCAAACGTTTGAGCCAATTACTACCACTACTACTACTGCTACTATTACTACTACTACTACTAGTATACTGCTACTGCTAGTACTACTACTACAACTACTACATGTACTACTACTACTACTACAACTACTACTACTACATGTACTACTACTACTACTACATGTACTACTACTATTACTATTACTACTACTACTATTACTACTACTACTACATGTACTACTACTACAACTACTACTAGTACTACTACTACTACTACTACATGTACTACTACTACTATTACTGCTGCTGCTGCTGCTACTACTACTGCTACTACTACATCTACTACTACTACTACTACTATTATTACTACTACTGCTGCTACTACTACTACAACTATTACTACTGCTGCTACTACTACTACTGCTGCTGCTACTACTACTACTACTACTACTGTTACTACTACTATACGACTACTACTACTGCTACTACTATTACATGTAACACTGAACATAACATAATAGTGTAGTTTATACTGGTAACAACTTCACCGTTAATATTATTATATCAAATTGATGGTTAAATGGCTGGTTCGAGCTGACCAGTAGGTAGCCGAAAATTGCATATACTATGAGACAGTCATTCTAAGTTGTTAGTACAAGCTTGAAAATAGACAATCGTGTGTCACTTAGTAACAGACATGCATGAGGGGACACTGTAAAAAGGAACGGTAGATGAAGGTAAAAATATAATTGAAATTCAGGAATACTTAAGATGTCTTGCTGTTTGGTCTCTTGTGTGTGTAATGAACCCAGGAATTACGTATTTGTTTTACACTCCTACCATATAACTTCCTAAGGAGTGCTTACAGTTAATGCATCGTTTGTAGAGTTTCAGCTGGACTTATAAGGGGGAATGGGAATCTAGTCTGTTTTTTCTTAAATCAACCGCCTTTTTGATCAACTAAGGGACGGACCATTTGATTTTGTGGGGGGGGGGGAGTGGAAGAATTTGTTAAAAAAAAATGTGCACGAGCCGAAAACGGCCAAAAAAAAAAATTTGCAC
>JAOBYG010086101.1:0-11438 GCA_025403545.1 Epizoanthus stellaris
CCAAGTTTTGGAGTTTTTGCCTCAAATTGTCTTCCTGATGTCTCTAGGGGTTAGTACATATGCTAAGAATGCTATTGTTGTCCATCTTGAACTGTTAAGGGTAATTGTAGAGAAAATGAAATTTTGCCCCATGCCGGTCCTGCGGCTCGAACTCCATTTTTGACCAAATCCAAGTTTTGGGGTTTTTGCCTCAAATTGTCTTCCTGATGTCTGTAGGGGTTAGTACATATGCTAAGAATGCTATTGTTGTCCATCTTGAACTGTTAAGAGTAATTGTAGAGAAAATGAAATTTCTGAAATTTTGCCCCATGGCGGTCCTGCGGCTCGAACTCCATTTTTGACCAAATGAAATTTCGGCAATTTTCCCCCATGCCGGCCCTGCAGCTCAAGGCCCATTTTTGACCGAATCCAAGTTTTGGAGTTGTTACATCAAAATGTCTATATGGTGTCTCTAGGGATTACTACATATGCTAAGATTGCTATTGCTGTCCATCTTGAGCTTTTAAGGGTAATTTTGGAGAAATTGAAATTTCTGAAATTTTGCATCATTCCGGCCTTGCGGCTCGAAGCCCATTTTTGACCGAATCCAAGTTTTGGAGTTTTTGCCTCAAAATGTGTTCCTGATGTCTCTTGGGGTTTGTACATATGCTAATAATGCTATTGCTGTCCATCTTTAGCTGTTAAGGGTAATTTTGGATAAATTGAAATTGCTGAAATTAAGAAACTTGCCGGTCCTGCGGCTCGAAGCCCATTTTTTGCCGAATCCAAGTTTTGGAGTTTTTGCCTCAAAATGTCTTCCTGATGTCTCTTGGGGTTAGTACATATGCTAAGAATGCTATTGCTATCCGTCTTGAGCTTTTAAGTGCAATTTTGGAGATAGTGAAATGTTTGAAATTTTGTCCCATGCCGGCCCTGCGGCTCGACAACATGACCTCGAGGTCTAAATTGGCTCTTATCGTTATCATCAATTGTTGATTTCACACTAATTTATCCAAATGGGATATGTTGATGTCCACCTTCTACGCGCTCAGCAGGTGAAGGACTGGAAACTGCCGAAGAAGAGCGCGTGATTTACATTTTCCAAGATGGCGGCAGCAGAAAATTCAGATCTGAATGCTTGTTTTTTGCTGCTGACGTTAGATGTTGTAACGTGATCCACCCTCGATCGAGCTTTCGATTGTAATTTTTTCCAGCTCCAGATCAATGAGTGAAAATTAAAAGGAATGGAACACATATTTTATTGAACAGCTGATAACAGTATGTACGGTGTACAGCGAATTTCTCTCGAGCTTGTATTTGTTGGTTTTGAAAGATTTCTCAATTCATTTGTAATCTCGGCTTACAAACATACATCGGAGTCTGTCATTCGGAGGGATTGAAGGAAATACGTCGCTAATTCCCTTCCTTCCAAAAAATCAATACGAATAAAAAACAAATTGACATAAGTAACAAAGCATTTCAACTTACAGTTTGTAATATGCAGGTTTGTTTTCCTGGCAGCTGGTTTCTTGGCTATACCTCCTTTGATTCAAAGAGTACATGACTTCAAGCGCTCGGGTATTTGTTGATGCGTCTCGAAAATTCAACAGTTGAAGAAAACTGCATGTATTTTTCCGATCACAGATATCAGTCAATAGATGGTAATGTTCCTTGGTCAGCCTGTTCAAAGTTGTACTGTTTCCACATCTGTGCCATCTCCATGAATTGGCCATCTATGAATCAGTTTGAATCCTCATCCCAGTCGAACTTTGGTAAATTTGAAAAATGATGAAATGTGTGTTAAATGAAATCAGTGACAATGCAATTGGCCATAGACCACAGTCTTGACAATGCAATAATTGAAAACTGTTCACTGACTCACACTACTGAGATCTAGAATAAGTATTATTTTGATCCGCTCTTTGACTATTTGACCTTGCCGCAATACTCCAATAGGCAATAGATTGTGTGAAGACATCTGCATTCATATTCCATCTTGTGCGACGACCGAATTATCTCTTTTTTGTTTGTCACTTTCCAACCACTGATTTTGGATTATTCTATCCAGTTGGTAACCACACTATCTACAGCTACAGCTCCCTATAACAATCTCGATTGGCATATGATCATGATATGTCAGCCATCTCTGTTAACTTGAAGTGCTCCAACACCCTGCATCAGTCAACATGTAAAGTACTAAAATATTTTTACATCAGAAAATTGTTCAGAAAACATATCAAATCAAAAAGCAATTTGTCCAATTTATTCAAGTCATTTAAAAACGTACATGTACAGTAAAGAGTCGGTAAACAAACTTCAAATCAAACTTCAAATCACCACAGTGCTTTCAAGGAATATCCGTATCCACGTCTTGTTTTTTTACATTCATTGCTGGTGGACTCTTTCCTCAAGCCAACATTGTCAGTTTCACATTCTTCGACTTTCGTTTTGATTGTTGAACGTATTAACTTGTGAAAACTTCAATTGGAGTTTAAAAAACCTACTGAGAACATGTAAAACAACTAATTCATGTTCGCTGCCTATTATCAAGTATGACAAGACTCGGGTAAAAACTCAAGCAGAAAAGGTGAGGCGCAAAAACCATGACGTTCACAATTCGCTCGTCGATCAAAATGAAGCTAAATGAAAGCGCGGGAACTGTCATTGCAACATGCATGAAACAGGTCACAGGCGGCCGTGGATACCCCTAGTCGTGTTTGTTTGCTCACCAGCCGATAATAACTTACACTACCACAGCCGGGCTAGGTTCTGCTCCAAGTGCTGATGGACAGCCTTCAATTGCAACGGAAAAAAGTCCTTGCTGCTCCGGTGACACTTCGTGCCACAAAGAAATTTGCCCAAATCAAAGTTTGAGTTTAGTTTTGAATTCCAATTTTGATGTACATTTCGGTGGATTTGATTACATGTTAAAGTCTAGATATGTAGAGAATGTATCTGGCTGTTCGATGACAGGAAACAAATGTGAATTTCGATAGCGATAGTGATGTTATGAGCAAATTTCTGAGGTTGTTTTTTATACTCTGACGAAAAGAGTTGCCAACCTTTCAAGAATATACAACAACAGCGAAAGTATGAAACTCTAGAGCTCTAGTGACCTTATTTCAGTTCAGCAGGCACATAATTATTTAACTACCAAAAGTATTGTCGAGTTTCATTGCGATGTTGTTTTAGCAATAACCTTTTTCAAATACAGAATTTTCAAACGTTATTCTCACTGTTAGCCTGACAACAAAAGAAAAGCAAACAATCATGATAAAGTTTAAGATGCCAATTCCGTACCAGTTGCCAATTTATTCAAATGGGAAACCTGTGCAATGGCCAAGCACTATCACGGCTGAAATAGAACAATTATGTTCTTAGTTGTTTTATTAATGCTCCTTTTTTAGAATTAAAGTTTTCATGTCAATTTTTTTGTTTCTTAGTTCATGGACATGAATGACCCCAGAAGAATGCCTATAGTCGACAGCCCACTGCTGGCCACTGCTGCGGCTGAGCAACTAGTATTTCGTCAGTAATAAGCTTTGAGCATTTGTCCATGAATTCAGAAATTCACAAAGTACTGAAATTCTAAGTGGAAAGTGAACCGGCCAAACAACTAAGAGGACTCTTGAAAATGTTATAATTAAACTTTCTCACAGCGTTGAATTGAACATAAAATTATTATAGACCATTTTGTACTTTACAAAACTAAGTACATCAAGTTACTACTTCTAAATATTCCCAACATATTTGTTTTGGATACTTTATATACTTACACAGTTATACTTTACAACAGTTGCCCATCTCACTAGGAGTATAGTGCAGGTTTTACTACTCCTAACTTATTTCCCTTATTTCTAAACAAATTAGTGTAAAATAAAGTGAATTTTAGAATGCATGGAATATGCTCTGTCGTCAAATTGAAATGTTAGCCAAAGTACAATGTCAATGACTAAGAAGATTTGAATTTTCTAGGAGTTATATTTTCTTGCAGCACACTTGTATTCAAACACAGATGTATAAATATTTTATTCAAACAATAGCTTTCACAAGTTGCAGTTAATAGGTTTTAGAAGTAAAGCCTGGTTAATTCGCACTTGTAAAATAAGTAGAAGAATAGGCTCATGATGTAGTTACTTGAATGTTGTTTCTTTTCCTGTTCCTGCAAGTAGTTTATCTACGATGTAAATCTAAATCGATTTCGCTTCCACCGAAGCCTCTTCAGAATAGGCATAAAGCACATATATACAAGAAACCCAGTATGAACTGTGGTGAAACTAGCATATGAAAACATAATTTTTTTTCGTTTATTTATGCTTATTCCAGGGTTCATACACCTCCTGGAAATCCTTGAATTCCTGCAATTTGGGATTTTTTTTTGTTAAGGCCTAGAATTCCTTGAAAACCATTTTTTAATAAGGTTGATCCTGAAAAAATCCTTGAATTTTATGTTTGCCGTCTTTGTAGAATAATTTGTTTTTTGGTTGGCTCGTAGAAAATCATTGGTGCTGTTTTTGATCGTCTGCAAGTAATTTACTTACTCGATGGAAAGTTAAAATGTCCCCCCAGCTTTTGATGGCAGCTGCAGGAGCTATACAGCACAAATTCGTGCAAAGGAAAAAGAAGAAAAGTGCAGTAAGAAGTGGAAGTTCAAGCAGGAAACAGATGATCTGAAGAGAAAGAAGAGGCTTCGAGACGACATTAACACCGTGGAAAAAACTGCAGACTCTCTTGCTCTTCAAACAGAAGAATCGTGCAAATTCACATTCGTTACACAATTCGCTAGTCTAAGACACACAGTTCAGGAGAAGAAAGCGGTTTTGGCAGAGGCTAAGAAAACAGTGGACAAACTTTTGTCTATGTTTAAGGAATGTTGAATCAGCAAGATGAAGTAGGTATACTGCATATGTACATATATGTGTGTAAGAAGTGGGTATAAGGCAACTTTTTTCCGTGTACAGGGTCCTTGAAAAAGCCCCGCAGACCTTGAAATTTCCTGGAAAAATCCTGGTATTTTACCCTGACCTAGGAGGAAGAACCATGCTATTCTTCATATTTCAATAGTGTCAACTGGTGTGAAACAAACAGAAGCAAACTAATTGATTTGGTAGCAGCATGCATTAGATTGGAGATTATATATGCACCTATCAATGTTAAGTGAGAGGGGGGATATGCCGGGCATATGTGCGGGATTTGACAGCGATTAGCTGCTCGTGGTGGGGATATTTGACCATTTTAGTCAAATTCTGACAACTTTTTACTGCTAATAAGTGACTCATTTGACCATCAACGATTGCCCTGGGGTGGGGAATTTGAACAGAAATCCTTGTCTGAGTTCAAATGCCCGGCCTTTGCCCAGGCTCCCCCCTCCAGCTTAACATTGATAGGTGCATTCATGTTTTTGAGCAAATTGAAGTAGGCGGTTAAAGTACCAAATCCACTCCTGTCTGCAGGTGAAGGAAGCCTTAGACTACTTGTCCTACCTTCCACAAAGCACAGCAGAAGGACTGCTCAAAGCAATCCAGGTTTGCTTATATTGTATAAACAAGATCAAAAACCGGTTTTCATATTGGTTCAGCTTACAATCAAATCTTTGTTGTGTTGCAGTTGATCATTAGTAGAAGTGTTTGCAGATTTGAGAGTTTGTAAATGGAGATTTAGAGAGGAAAATGGCTGATAAACTGATTAGAATTGTTGCTGTGATTTAGTGATATTTGTGAATCAAATTTTCACATTACTTGTGCATGCACACAATGTACATCTTTGTCCTTAGAGACTGGTTGAATGGGAGCAGCGTTGAATGAACTGTTTCCAGGCTCATCAATGACACAATTAACAACCAAAAGCATGAAGTATAATGGGTGTGTCACTGTAAATGACAGGTATCCACGATATTTCGGCGACTCAAGGATTTCTGCAGAATATAGTTAAAAGAGACTGAATATTACTGTTCATACTATAAGTTACAGGTTTAAACTAAAATCTGCCAGGAAAGGTTTGCTGTAATGATTCCTTGCTTCTGCACTAGCAACTCTGGGAAATGGTGGGGAGTGACTGGATATGGTGCTATCATAGATATTTGTATATTTTGAGAGGCAGAAGGCTGCAAGTTAGTTATGGACTAGGCCCTATCATTCCCGCTCATTCACTGTCATTTGCCATCAATCTTCATTTTTACTGCTTCAACTAAGCTTAAATTGACTACGGAGTTCCTGAAGGGTGAGGTAATTCTCTATTTGTTGCTGGATAAATATGTCTTGACTATGTATGTTGTTATGTTATATGCCAATGCAGCAGATAAGACAGTGAATGCACACATTTTGTTTTGTAGTTAGAGTTCCTAAACTCAGGATGTTTGGAAAACTTTTTAGAGCTCGTTGTTCCTTTTGTACTAGTCATCAAGTGTATACTGCATTTGTATTCTTGTGTTGGTGGTTTTGTTGATAAATAAGATGAAAATTGTAACGTGGGTTCCCTGCATGATCTGCCTGGTCTCCGGCCGTAACCTATTCTAAAAATATGTTCTTCCTTGCTTGATAGCCTTTGATGAAGATCAGTCTCTCACTCCGAGATTCTCTACTTCTGATCCTGAGGAAAGCTATGTTTTCCAGGTAGAGTAGCAAAAACCATGACACTTGAAGATCTCTCAGTATTGTAGCCTGTAAAAATAATATCAGGTTAAGTATAGTGTAAACATCCAACTGATACCCGCCCCCATCCCAAAATAATGCCACCATATCTAGTTAGGCAATAATCCCTCTGAATGTAAGCTACCCGACCCACTAAAATATAAACTTATGGGGTGATACTAAAATGTTAAGTAGAGGATGATGAATCAAATTAGGCAGCAACTGTAGCAGTAGTTCATTAGTAGGCAGACTGTAGAGCTTGTTTGGAATTCATATTGTTATGTTCAGAGAGGTTAGTTTCACATACGATGGCTTACCACACGGTATATTTATTTGCATCTTGAAATCTTTTAGATGCATAATTCCATCTCGATATAAGCCCAAACTGTTTCAAGATGCAAAATTGTCATCAATAATAATTCCCCTGCAATTGAATCCAAGAAAAAAAAACACCTTTGAATAAATGCCAGCCCAGAGTTCTATTATTCAAGATTTTTATGGTATAAGTATTGGGGAGGCAATTTACACCTTCAAGAGTAGTTATAAATTTTGGGCATTTGTCACAGATATGAAAGCAATTGGTGTACTACATTAAAAACATTGATCTAAACTCATTGTAACCATACATCCCCCGGAAACCAAAAACTTTGGTGTCCTATAAGGTGCCGAAGGAGTCATACAATAACACCCTCTGATCCCTAGTTGAAACTCTCAAAACATACACTGTCAGGAAGTTGAGAGAGGTTTGAATTTATGACAGCACAACATTTTTTGACACAACTCATCGCAGTAGACAACATGACTCGGTGTGACATACCCTCAATAGGGACTTTAAGATAGTGTGACTACGGACTACAGACCACGGCTGGATGTGGCAGAAAAACGTACTTATGTAGTCCTGACTACGCGAAAAAGCTTGATTACTCCCCATAGCGAGCAGTGGGACTATGGAGTACGAAACTCACGTGGTAACGAGCATGCGCAGTACACCTCAATCCAGGTCCCTGACCGACCGCGTACTACCGTAGCCGTACTCTGTAGTCACCTCATCTTAAAGTCCTTATTATGGCACAGCCCAACAGCACTCCACTTGAGTTGACAAAACACCACAACTAGAGTACCTAAATCGTCTTTACATGCAAACCTCACTTCACTTTAATTTATTTCTGTTATATTTTAATGCACCTGCAGGCAAGTTGATGCCCGTAAGATTGCAGTTTCTGGATTCCTACAGATTCTTAGCAATTTCAAGGTATTAACTCAGATAAAACTAGAAGCATTGACAACTGCGTTAGAAGTATTGTGGACAAAAGCAAAATGTAGTGATACAACATTTCCTTAAGGTGGCTCGTAGCTGTTTTCCATGTTTCTGTGTCATTCAATTTAACAAATGGTTTACTCATGTATCCTGACAGTTTACTAACAATTGATAGTTGGTGATGGTAGAATAACTCTTCAACATATTAACAATTGCACTCACATTGCAATTATGGTTTCCATTTCTGAAAATTGAAGGTGGTTCCAAGATTTGGTGACAAATGTTTTTTTAAATTTCTCAAAAGTTTCTCCTTTGCATGCCAACAAAAATGGGGGTCACCGAACTCATTCTTGTTTAAAATACACTTGAATGTTCAAAATAGGGTGTACTTGAGGCCCTGTAGGGTTGCCATGGAAACCATAATTACAATATGAGTGCAATTTTTGATACATGTATGTTGAAGAGTTATTCTACCAGCACTAACTATCAACTATTTAAGTACATGTCAACTGTCATGCAGGATACACGAGTAAACCATTTGTTAAATTGAATGACAGAAAAATGGAAAACAGGTACCCTTAAAGATACAGCTGAATTTTTAGGGAAGGCCAGAGTTTGTTACAAGTAATCTAATATCAATCTGGCTCGGTCATTTAGAGTAAGATCACATGGCAATTGAGACAGGACCTGCTTTGAAATTTGCAGTATTGAACAACATCTAAACTCTTGCATCTTAAATATGCAGGTATTAGGTGGTGGCGTATCAGCAAGCCAGCCATCCAGCCAGACAGGCAGTCAACCCATGTCATTCTCACAGTCCAGCCAGGTTCAGACTCTTGTGGACGTCCATGTCCGAGGAGGAGTTGTGGGAAATGAGGCATTGTGCCTGGAAATCCTTGGTGAGCAATGCATGTTACCCACTGAATATTTGTAGATGATAGCCATTCTGATACAATAAGCAACTGTTTAATTTTAGTTATAACAGGGTTTGCTTGTCCCTATAGAAATCATTGAAAGACCTCAATATCAAGTGATACAAATTGAACATTAATTTGGAGAGATGTAAAGGTTTTAGTGCTGTAGCAGCAATTATGCTCTATTGCTGCATTCATGCCATATTGCAGCATTTCTGGCAGCCTTATTGTGACATTTATACTCTATTGTGGCATTTATGCTCTATTGTGGCATTTATGCTCTATTGCGGCATTCATGCCATATTGCAGCATTTAATTCTGGCAGCCTTATTGTGACATTTATACTCTATTGTGGCATTATGCTCTATAGCGCATTTCTGCCTTATTACTGCATGGATTCTCTATCACAGCATTTATGCTCAAAAGTAGCATTTATGCTTGAAGTCATTTATGCTCTATAGCAGCATAATTTTTATGCTCTATAGCAGCGTTTATGCTCTATTGCAGCTTTGAAGACAAACTCAATATTTGAAGTCAAAGGAAAATTGCACAAAGAATATGTAACGCTGTTGCTCCTCTTTGGGGTTAAAAGGTTTTGTACATATCCTAAAATCCTGACAGCACTTATTTTGTTCTTTCTCTTTCATATTCGTACTTGTAGTTATGTTAATTTCGACTGATCAATATTTTCAGCAGTTCTGAGAATTGTTACATTACATGCTGTGATCATCAACTTTTAACTGAGGGCTGTTACAAGGCTCTTCTTCAAAACTTCTGTAATTTTGATCTGGTCCTTGATCTGGCGATTGACAGTACTTGATTATACGTAGAGTACAGGTATCATGTTGCATGATTGAATAAGAACGATGTCTGATCTTTTATGAAAATTAAATAATCTTCTTTCTTGGTCACATTTGTAGGTAACTTGCGGCGATGCCTTTCACAGCAGGGAGATGTTCGACTACTGCTATACGAGGTGTGTACATTGACTCATTTGTAGGCTTCAAAGGGTCACCGTCATGGCAAAATATTGGAGTTGTGCATATCCAATTTCTGTGACAATATCGCCGAAGTTTATCAAAATAATTAGCACTCAATTTGATGAAAATATTCTAAAAATCAGAACAGAACAAGTGATTGAGAGCTAACATGTAGGACGGTACTCTGGGGCGGATCTGGGGGGAGGTTCGGGTGGTTCGGTCGCACCCCCCTCAGCTTGAAAATGCATCTCTAAGAACCTTAATTTGCACAATTCTGTGGGGGAGCATACCCCCGATCCCCCTAGAAACTCACGAATCGAACCCCCTCTCGCCATATCCTGGATCTGCACCAGGGTACTAAAAGATGGAAGTGGATTATGAATAATCAAACTTAAATCCAATACCCAGGGTTCAGAAATGAAGATTACCAAAATTGTAGAATACTACGGTTTGGGCCAATTACAGGGTTCATACTAAGTCTGGAAAGTCTGGAAAAAGTCTTGAAATTCAAAGGCCTGTTTTCCACACCTGGAAAAGTCTGGAAAATAAAGTTAATGTCTGGAAAAGTCTGGATTTTCTGTTTTTAATTTGTATCTTCCGGTCTTTGTCTTTCAATGTGCAATTTGACGATGATTGCCAATGCGTTTCTTGCTTCGCCAGCAGTTCTTTGAGTCTGGAAATTATTTAAAAATTGGTCTGGAAAAAGTCTGGAATTTTGCTTAGAAAAAATCTGTGCAAACCTTGTGATTACTACATACTTAGGTCTTATTATACGAAATTTCTTTTGTTCCATTGCCTTGTGGCGATGGCTTTTCTTTCTACTTCAAGAAATGAAATCCTAATTAAAGCAACCCCTGTCCATATTTATGCCAATTTCTCTCATTAGGGACAGACCATTTGCACGATCTGAAAAGCCAAAAAAAAAATTTGCACGACACAAAATTATAAAGACAAAGAGAGAGAAAGAGAGGGAAAAGCAAAACAAATTGCAAGCCCATTCCAGGGGGAAAAAAATTGCCCGCAAATCATTCTTCCACTCCACTCCACTGCCACGATATCAAGTGGTCCGTCCCTAATAATTCCCAGAAACTTCATCAACAGTTTCTTGGACTGGGGGCATCTTTGCTTTCCTCAAAATCAAGAAAATATGCAAAGGAATGGCAAAGCTGCAAGATTGAGTGGTATAGTCGTAATCTTGGCACCATTGTGATAGACACTGTTCCTTGTGCCACACAGTGCTGCTATACATGTTCAAACAGTGTCACTACACAGTCCAAAACATTGCCAGGATATAGTCCCAAACAGTGTCACTATACAGTGCAAACAATGCTGCTATACAGTGCAAACAGTGCCGCTATACAATGCTAAACAGTGTTGCTATGCAGTACTGTATAGCAGCACTGTTTGGCATTGCATAGTGATACCTAGTGGCACTGTCTGGTACTGTATAGTGACAGTCTGGCACTGTATAGTCGCATTTGTCACTGTATAGTCACACTGTTTGGCGTTGTATAGCAGCACTGTGTGGCACTGTATAGCAGCACTGTGACACCGCATAGCAGGACTGTGTGTCACTGCATAGCAGCACTTTGTTTCACTGTATTGCGGCCCTGTGTGGCACTGTGTAACAGTATTATGTGACATTGTAGAGCGGCACTGTGTGGCACTGTATAGCGGC
>JAOBYG010086212.1:0-11438 GCA_025403545.1 Epizoanthus stellaris
TTTTGTGTTTTTCTACCACAGTAACCTGTTATTTTTAGATTTCCTTTGATTTGTGGAGATTTTCATACATCGCAAAATGCTTAAAATAGCAGTGACATAGCCCCTTTAAAGATGGACTGTCAGCCATAACTCTAAGCCAGATCAAAGTTGTCGGCAACACATGAATCCTCCAGGCCATTCATCCAACTATCTGACCATTTGTGGAATTTCTTAGTTGTAACGTAGTTAGAATATACTTAGTTATAACATTAAACAAGAAAATAAAAAGACTTTCGTGAAGTCGGGTTTACTCGATTTTCCATGAGTTTTTCAGGAGTCAGGGTAAAATTTCTGTATTTTCAAGGACTTTCAAGGAAAATTAAAATTCCAGGACTTTTCCGGGACTTTCCAGAAACATACGAACCCTGCGTATAAGTGCTCGCAACATTTTCCAAAAGCTACTTCTTCTAAATTGAGAATATTCCTACCTTTGGGGGAGAAGGAAGGCCCACAGCGCAGCCTTCAAATGCATTGTACATCAGTTTCTCAAGGTCCTCCACAAACCGCAGCAGAAGGACAGAACGTAGCAGACTCACATACACTTTGGGACCAAGGGCTGCAGTGGAAAGGTTTACAGTAAACTGACATTAAACAAGAACCATAACTACTGTAGTACATAGTATTACATGAACATATAATATTATGTTAAAAGACTTGACAATTGGGTGAAACCAAACCAAAATATATAAAAACTAAATCAAGGATTTAAACAGAGTGAGAAAAAGGTAAACTGTCAAAATATTTGCTACCTAAAAGCTCTGTTCTACATCTGCTGCCATGCACCTAAATACAAAAACGTAGTAAGAAGATACATGAATACGAAAATAAAATCATTATATTTCACATTTTTACTTTCTCAAGTTTCATTCACTTTTTCTAAAAATGTATTACTTCCGCAGAAATGTGGGGGATCCTTCTGAAATGTTTGTGACATGTTTGTGAAGTAACTCTCACTCAAGCTAGAGTCCTCTTTGGCAGCAGTTGATTCATCTGACTGCTTGAGTTTGATGCCCTCATCATGAGACTTATCTGGATTCTTGGCTTCACTAGCATACTTCTTGAGAACACCTGACAACCAATGAAACATACACTTAGCCCAAATGATTGACACTTAAAAAGTAATTGGTAATCATTTCCTATGATGTTCAGTTGGAATTCAGAAAGAATAAAGAAACTGAATGCCATCAACAGGAAAGAAAAATATCTTGCATTAATGATCCATACGAAAAGTCGCAAAACATTACTTGAGAGTTCCACATCAGTCAAATACAAAAGTCGATGCAGGATTGTCCCTATTTTCTTGGAGTACACGGAATTTTTTTAAAGTAGCCAATGAACAATAGAAATTATAACTCACTGTCCATTCATTCCAGTCAAAAACATAAAATATTGAAAAGCAGGGGGCAAAAATGCCTGAAGTAGCCCGTTATTTTTTGCCAGCTGCCAGCTAGAAAGGACAACCCTACAATAACTTTCCAGGAATTGCAACTACATGGAAATAATGGGCGATTTATTTCTCTCCAGTGGAACAAAGTGCCACACCCAAGATAAATCATAATCCGATATGGCAAATTATCTTACCAATAACTGTGTTCTTAGTCCTGAATGGTTTGTATTAGAACTAATGGGAACATTTTAGAAAGACAGTAGTGTGTGAACCTCATACCTTCAATGACCTGGAAGGTTTCCTGTGCCCTGCCCAAGGGGGTTCGTAAACGTGCCAGAACACAGAACTGTGCTGCTTCCCAAGTAACCCAGAACCACAGCAGAGCCTCGCAACTGTTGAACTGATGGCACATACAATACAAAATCAATTACTGGTACATTCAACTTGAAAACTAGTTTGTAAGCTACGTGTACAGTGTATCTCAGTGTTAAATAAAGTACATTGTGTGTATATTGTATTGTATTGCATTGTATTTTATTGTATTTGCATTATATTTTATATTAAATTGTATTGCATTAAATTATACTGCATTGTAGTGTGTTGTATTGTATATGTATCAATATAAAGTATTGTATTATATTATCACGTCATGTCATATATATAATGCTGTATCTTGTCATATTGTATTATATCATGTTATAAACTTGGAACAGCTAAACTGTGGTTGCTGAAAACTGCACTTACATGAGCGAGCTCTGATGGAAGGTACTTGTGGGGTCTGTTACAAGTATGGAACAATCTCACAAGCCAGTCGCTCTTTAAATCTTTTCTGCAATAACATGAGCAACATAGCAAATTACTGTGTACAACACATTCATACACTACATGAGTCAAATAACCACTTCCAAATTCTTAAAACTTCAATGTGCCAGCTCAATTATATTTGAGGCTTCCATCCTGATTGGCTGTCTGAAACAGGTGTTTGTCCAACTAAAATCTAATGAACAGTGTGTGGCATCTTGCTGTTTTTGTAGAGGAGAGATATTACTTCACACCGGTACTCTGAAATTACTGAACCAAGTTCTAGAATGTATGATAATAGTAAGAACGTTATTTCCTGAAAAGCCGTGAACTGATAATGATATAATTGAGCTGCAAACATAAAACCTTCGAGATAACTCTGTTACATTTGATAATCTGTTTCTCTTCAAGCAATCTTGTGACATCTTATGATAATGCACAAAGTACCGTAAAGTATTGGTGAGATACATTGTACTGTATATATGAAGGAAGGCTTCTACTTCTTAATTGCCCTGCTTTCATGCCATGCTTCACACAAATTTTTGTTTAAAGACAACATGGCTGTCTCAGCAAAGATATGCTTACTGCTAGACAAGGAACTAAAATGTCACTATCCTATTTTGGAGTGATTTTGCAAATAAACTTGTTTATTCTTTCCAGACACTGAATCTCTTGCTGTTCTTACTAGGTCTACTCACCCGGGTGGCATGCCGTAGAGAATGAGGTTCATGATAACCTGGAAGTTGTTGGAATGGAAGGAGCCAGTTGGCGGTTTGATCATGTGACTTTTCCGAACCCACCACATGTCTGTACAGCTGGTTGTCATGGGGTGCCCAGCAGTTTTGCTTTCTTTCTCAACTCCTTGACTTTGCAGAAGATGCCTTGTTGCAAAACTATAAGAAGAAAGGTCATACATGTAGTAAGACAAATCTAAGAGCTGAATCAAATACAAGCACAAGGAATCTGTTGTATAGAGACTAGTACGCCAGATTTCACATACATTGCAAGTTAACCTGCAAACACATGATGGTGCTTTTACACTAGGTTCATGCAACAGTAGTTATTCATTTATAATTATGCTCTTGGGTGCAGGGGAAGGCTGTCCCATTAAAGAGCATCTCTGGAGAAAGAGAATAATTTCTAAATCTAATCCTTAATGCATTTTGTTGTTCCAGAATCACAGGCCTGAAAACTGAGTACTAGGTATATCCTTTTTGCCTTTTTAATATGTGCTCTTTAACAAACTGATTAATTTAGTTTTCTAATTTGTGTTTTTATGTTGCTCTTTATGTTTATGTTGCATGTGCACTGTTTGTGGATGATATTTTTGCAGTGCCACTTGCTTTCCATTGTAGATTTTGTGTACGTCTGTAGTTTGCTTTCTTCAACTAACATACTTTGTTGGAGTCCTTCACCATTACAAATTTATTCTAGTTATCATTCAGTAACTGCTCTGACCAGTGTTTTTCTTAAGGCCTGTACATAGGTAGATTGTACTGCCTTTCCCCGACTGCTGCACCGCCTTTCCCCACCGGTGCAGTCTCCAAACTGTAACTACAAACTGCAAACAAAACCAGGGGCGCTTTCCATTTAACCAAAATTTTCTGTTCAACCATTTGGAATGGGTTGCAATTATAAAAATGGGAAGTGCTGTTCCGGTGGAAATGTTTTGGAACAAATGGACAACCTCCAGAGGTATTCCATGTTTTCCATTCCAGCCGGCTGGAACAGAATGGCGCTTTCCATTTGCACAAATGTCCATCCTGAACGAAACACCAGCACTCATGCTATCGAACTCCTGAGGTGCCAATCAGATGACAGGGTTAGAATTGGAAATGAGGCTGGTCTGGTTGGTTTGTACAAATGGAACACATTCCATTCCAACCGGTTTGAAATGCCTTTCCATTTGTTGTGGAAAATGTCCGAAGTTTCCAACTGGCTTTTTTGGCTAAATAGAAAGTGACCCAGGTGTACCTGCTTCCCCAGTAACTGTACCCGGTGTCCCCATCCTAAAAAGAAAGCCTGCCTCACTTTGTGAGTGGCTCCACCTAAAATGTTCTACAGTTGGTCTAGGATTTAATCGAGCTGAAACCAGTTGCAGAATTGCACATATTTTAGGAATCCTGCTGATGATCAGTTACTCTTTTGGGCTATGTTCACACAGGAATGGTTCCACTTGGTTCTGTTTTACGCAGGTCCTGCTATCCATACCACCTATCTGTTCCAATTTTGGAACTGCAAAAAAACAGTTCCAACTTTGGAACTGTTCCAACTAATAGACAGAACGGTCCCATGTGAATGTGTGGACAGGTTCCAAAGTTGGAACTGCTTTTTTGCAGTTCCAAAAATCGGAACGGATAGGTGGTACGGATAGCAGGTCCCGTGTGAACAGAACACCTATCTGTTCTGATTTTTGGAAGGGAACCAAGTTGAACCATTCCTGTGTGAACAGGCACTCATAAAAGGAACAGTTCTGTGTGAGCAGAACCGGGTCCGGAACGGTTCTGGACTGGAACCATGTGGAACCATTCCATGTGAACATAGCCTTAATGTTTATTCTCATGAATCTTTTGTTTGTGTATCTGTACACTTCAAATGTGCAAGTACCCAGTCGTGTATTATTATCATAGTAATTACTGTTAACTGATGTTGCCCACCACCACCACAACCAACAACAACAACAACAACAACAACAACAACAATCTTTATTTTGCACTCGAAATCAAATTTACAAGAGTTATTAGTTAACAAGGTATTCGAAAATTAGGAGTGCAGGCCACCTGTAATAACCATAAGGGGCTAGACTAGACAGGTGGCCATTAAAGATGAAACATTAAGGCTATTCAGCAAAAGATTATCTAAATAATCGCAATGCCATTAACTACACACACTAGGTTATAATAAATGCTTACTGTACACACCTGGTCAAAGTTTCTGTTGGTAAAGACTTGATGAGCTCCAAGTAGTTGATCCTCACAGTTTCATGTCTGTCAGTAAGTCTGACGACGCAGTCTTGTAAACACCTGACAACAGATGTCACACTTTCAATTATAATTATTTGTTATTTTGAAGTCTACACAAGTCTATAAATGTTACAAAAATCTAATTCGTGCAAATTATATTTCATATTTTGTCAGTCACAATTTGTCTTGGCAGAATTATGTTATTTATCAGCCTGCTAATTCAGCAGTCTCATGTCAGGCACTAGCTGCAAAATTTGAGTGGTGGCCACTCATCAATGTCAAGTGGCTGTGTTATCAAAACCATCTGGTCCTAATCTGCATACTTGTAGTTATATAAGCACAATACAATCTAGTTATTGACAAAAGTGACATGGATTATTGTCAAGTAATTAAGTTAAAAACTGCATAAAACAATAATCTGACACATTTAAATCTGAAAGGGTCTAGTCGCACTCACATGTATCATCTCCCTTAATCAGATAAAATTGAACTGATCATATTCTATATTATATTCCAACTTATATATTTTTTATTTTACATTTACAAAATACTCTTTCCAATAATGAGAAAAACTTTGTATCTTATCAATGCTGTGGACAACAACTTTTAAAATGAGCAGGCTCGAAGTAGCCTTGCCAGTGAACTTACTTTGCTAGACAGTCCTTGGAAAGGACCTTGAGGTTGACCAGGATCTGTAGACACTGGCATACATCAAGTATAATGCTGGTGTCTTGATAGAAAGCTGTGCAATGAACAACAAGGCACAATTACCAATACAACAAAATTAGCTCTGTTTTCTGTTGGCAATTTTAATTCTACAATCCTGGCCAAAAAGATTTGGGACAGCTTTCAAGTTCTAAACTTGCTTGCAAGTCTTGCCTTGTTGAGCTAAAAACGGTCTAATACATCCACTGTTTTAAAATATCCCCCCTTTCCCCCAACCAACATTGACTTGTCTACCTACCAATACACTTCATGTTTCATTTTTCTATCTGCAGTCAACATTGGATGGGGGGGAGGGGGTCAAACATCGTTAACTATCAAATATGATGTAAATTTCGATTCTGTCCAAAACATTTTGGCCAGGATTGTACATATTATGTAATGCTAATTTCTATAAAATTAGACAGTGTATTGGTATTCAGAAAAATACTGGGGTTGTCTGCAGCATATACCATAAAATCCAGGTTATAAGCTCTGGGCTTATACAAGTTCCTAGGGGTTTTATAGAATTGCCACAATTCTAGAGCGGATTTTGCATGAGTGTTGAAAAAGTCCTGTCTTGTCTTTGTAATATCTTTACTTTGTGATTCCATTGGTTCATCAATTTACTTCTAGCGAGTCACGAAAGGAAGCAATAACACTATTGTTTCTTAGCCAATCACGCTTCAGAGTAATGACAAGACAATTACAAGACAACACGTACGTATGTGCATGCACTGCATTTTGGCACCACGATCTTGCGACGCGCGCCATTTTCCCGCCATTTTACAGCCACCTCATTGGCTGAATGTACTGCTGAATCTAATGTATTGTAATGTCTTTGCTTTTGGTTATTCGACACTCAAACGAAACTTGCTCTAACATACAAGTGAGAGATAGAAGTGTGAAGGAAACTCAGCTAAACAATACAACTTCTTTGGACGTTTTGATTACTGAGTTCAAGCTAAGTTTACACTTTTCAATGTACAAAGACTCAAGGATTGCTATGATTACAAAGAGCGATATAATGACCATAAAATAACCATACTTTATACTTTAACAAACCATGTTATAACTAATTAAGAGCTGAAATTAAAACAAATTGAATACTATTGCATGATAATGGGTTGTCCCAGTTCAAGACCTTCCACACAACTGAAATATTTAATAAAACTTTACAAACCTCTTTGGGGTAGGCCTTGTTACACCTTGCCTTACTGACCACGGGAACAGACACCATTTGTAGCACGTCCGGGACCTTCCCTCCTGACGCTAGGCGTCCCCAACCAGTGATGTAGCATTTGGCGCCGTCGACTGGGTCCGGTATCGCTTCCGGTAGACAGGCGAGGTTGACGTATTTGTTGAGCACAGCTGGTCTGGCCAGCTTGAGGAGTGTCAGGTCGTGTGCCATGTTGATAGGCTTTTCATAGCTTGGATGTCTGATGATCTTCGCCACATTGATATCCTGTTCGTTGCCGATGGTGGAGGTGCGTTTATGACCTCCAAGCCTGTTGGAAAAGTGTCAATAAGAATTGTTTCTCGTTTCCAGTGTCTCCCGCGCGCTTTTCTCTCTACGATTTCTATGAGGCCCAGTATATTAACCCTCCCTTTTCCGCGGGGGCGAATCGGCCCACCCAAGGATATTTTCTATTGCCATTCTGAAACGAAAAGAGCTATCAAATCGAAACATGCTGGCCTTTCCTAAAATTTATCGACGGAGAATATGGTATGCCAATAATAGTTCAATGGTCTTCCGCTTGTCATAGCAACAGCATTTTTGATTGACACTTTTGCCAAAAACATAACTTTTTTCTAAATAATGATTTCATTTCCGTTTTTTCGAAGGACATCATAGATCTAACAAAGTTAAGATCATTTCTGTAATTTTTGGTTCATTAAAAATCAATTATGGTAACTTTCTGACGTCATAAAAATCCAAGAAGGCCGCCAGGGAATCCAAGATGGCGGATTTGTGATATCCCATGACGACATCAGCAACATGACTAATTACCAAAACTTACATCAAGGACTAATTAAAAAGACTGCGAAGTATGGTTGCTGTATCTTTTATAATAAGAAAATTTAAGAGGGGGGCCGAATCGCCCTGATACATTTGAGGCCAAAAAACCAGGTAAAGGTCGGGATAAGTGCATTTAGCAATCAGGCATTTTATACGAGGAGAATAAAACGTGGCTTACGTAGGGCGCCGCTTACAAAAAACGCAAACTGACGCATTTTTACAAGGTAGGCTAACATAAGATGGAAGGTGTAGCTTGTTTTGTGCCTCAATTTGGGATATGGTTGTCATAGTGATAAAGCGTTTAGACATGCTAGCAGTAGGTGCTTACCCCATGAATAAGAAGCAAACAAAATTTAATACAGACAACAACTGATACCAATAGCAATAACAATATCAATACCAATACTATAAACCAATTGTGATTTTGAGCCGCCAATACGACTTTATGTTGGAGGCTAGTTGAGAGCAAGCATATTTCATATTGGCCGGAGCAGCAAAGAAAGCTGGGTCCACAATATGTTTTCGAGTAGAAAATGCGAGATATGGGAGGTTTAATTCGAACTGATAAACGGAGAATGATTCCAAACCTGTGTGGCTCACTTGTTTTACTTATTTGGCAGGGACTTTCCGAAATCTTTCCTATCGTACTTATAGCTTTCACAAATTTGATTTGTAAGAACGCAGTTTAGAATAAAACTAGCCTTTTTCTGTATTTTGACAACACGCTAGAGCACATTTTTTAATTGTTGTGATCAACTTGAACAGCAAAGACGAGAAACCAATCCAGTGCAATTCTATCAATCAAAGTTTTCTAGATAACCACGCGTAGTAACTGAATCTCGTTTAGATTCAGATTCAGATTTTGTATTTCCACATAAATTATATACAATAATTATGACATATACTAAACAAAGGAAAGTAAGTGTGGGGGTGCACGAATTAAAACCCGACAGAGTTATATTGGGCATTCGTGCACCCTTTTAGTTTTAGCTTAAGAATAATAATCGTTTATATATAAGTTTACGAGTCGCCAATATCATATTATATTGCTGTTATTCCCTCCGAGGAAAATGTTTACTGAATAGTGATACAATTAACAATACTGTATTTAACAAATTCTGGTAGAGTACGTTTTTTTAACTAGGTTTTCTTTTTGTTCTGACGAAGGGCTAGCGCTCGAAACGTTAGCTCAAACTTTTCACCATCACGGCTAAAAACATAACATTTCTACTTTTAGTTGATCAATCCCAGTATTTAACAAACCTGACTTTCATATTTGAAGCTGACTCTCCCTCCACACAGTGCGTGGCAGTCACGACCCACTGGGGGTGCACTAAGGTACCGCCGCAGAAAGGACCCGGGAACGGACTGTTCCCTGTGTACATCAAACCTGCCTGCCACGGCCAATCCCCTGGCTTGGCATCCGCGCCTCCAACGATTCGAACAGCCGGCTTTAGTCCACAAGAACCTATATGGAAGGACAGGTTAGGCGAGAAACTAGAAATAATTAAATTCGGTCTGTAATCATATGAGTGATAACAAAATTGGACGAGCGCACAGCGCGAACCCAATTTGTTTATCATGAGCAGGCTTGCAGACAGAATTGGACGACACGAAGTCATATTATCAAATTATTATAAAAATTACAAATTCCGAAGAAAGAAAAATTTGAGTTTAAGTCTTCGTTATGGAAAGAATAATTTGTTACAGTAGGAGGAAAGGTTCTCCATTTTGTCTTTGCCACAGATTCCGAGTGGTAAGTTGTTGTTATTCATGATGGTGATTATGTTCTGGCTTGTGATTGGACAGTAAGCCAAAAAGACTTTATTTAAATAGGGTGACACTTAATAGTGGAATACACTAACAAACTTGTGGCACTTAAAATTACAAACCTAAAAAACTACGAATACAACAATTTCAATAACAATTTCAAAATTACTAAACTACAATTCTAGATCTAAAAACTACAATTCAAAATACAGGACATGAAATAGATAACTAAAGATAAAAGTTATAATAAATAATATTAAATTACACCTACGGATTGAAAGGAGCTAAAGATAACTGTTCCCTGAAATATAGTTCAAGCAGAACATATTTAAAGGCAATAAGATTAGGTTTCTTCTTAAGAAATTCAATGAAACTGAATACCAAGCATACAAATGCCGTAGTATAACAGCATTTGAAATGCGCTCTTGGAACTAAAGGGTTTACGCTATTGAATGGCCACAATTTGCATTTTATTTTTTAGTAAATCACGCTCAAGTTTACGAATTTGTTCGGACACAAATCCTGGTGACGAGTTATCCCTTCGCAACATGTGTGTTTGTTATTTATTGATTTATTTCCTGTACTTGTCCTCCTTCTAGTCAGTAGATGGTTCTTGCAAGTGGTCAGCGGTCATACACAATTGATAAATAAATAGTTAAATTAAGTTTTACTACATTAATAAATAAAATGAAATAAATATATTACTCGTTTGACATGAATTTATCAAGCTTAATTTCAAACGAGGAAGCAGATTTTACTTCCACCACAGCTATTAATGGTAATCTCTTCCATTCCCTGATCGTTTGGGGAAAAAAATAAAACAGATGGTAATTTGCCATGGATGCAGGTACTTTGTACAAACATGTATTTAGGTGCCGACTTTGGCACCCTGCTGGCAGTAGGTAGCTTTCCTGATCTATGTCTACTAAACCGCTATTCATGTTAAACAATATTTTCAATCTGTTCCTTTTCCTCCTGAGCTCTGCGTAGTGTGTTCCAATTTAGTACTGTCAGCATTTCACTAACACTAGCTGTTTTGTGGTTGCTCTCCTTTGCACCATTTCAATCTTGTTATGGTATTTTATCCTCGATAGCAAAATATTTAAAGGTGTTTAAGAACACAAGTATCGGAGTCTCAACCAAACTGTCACAAATAAGTCGGTATATTTTCGCCACAGTGTGCGACACATATCTTAGGATTCTGCTCCCGAACCAGGATTCAAATTATTGATCAAAGGCATCTTTAAAGTTATACAAATTGTCTTCATTTGGGAAAACTAAAAGTGCATTTCTAGCAAAGTCATTGGTTTTGAAAGTTTAGTACAGGTCAAAAATAACTGACATGTAGTGAAAAGTACATCTAAAGGAAATGCTACATCCTGCATAGGCATTCTTTGCCCTGGGTTGTACTCGCTATATAATGGTTTCACTAACACTATAAAGTATTAATTTGTATTCATTTGTTGAGAAGTTATAACATCTGACACAATAATGGAAGCCATTATACTCTCAATACTAAAAGGGTTGATAGTGTTCACTTGATTTAAATGGTTATGTGTTGTTCAGGTGTTAATAAATTATAATATATCAACCAATTCATTATTTATCGTGCAGGGGGGTAGGAGGAGATATTAAATCGGGTTAAGATTTTTCAGAGGCACCCCTTGAGATAACCCAATTTTTCAAGGCCCCCACCTTCAAAGGCAGCGAAAACAAATAAATTTCAGAGCCCCCCTCTAAAAGTTCAAACCCCTTT
>JAOBYG010086323.1:0-11435 GCA_025403545.1 Epizoanthus stellaris
TATAGAAATTGGGGAGACACTTCAAAAACCTTGGCAAGTACAAATAACTGGAATGACAACAACAAGCCAAAATTGCACACACAGGTAGGGTACCAGTCATACCTACCAGCGCTGGAGCCAGAGATAGGATTTCAGTGTCAGTCAAATCCGGTGAACCGGTCATGTGGTCAGTGAAAAGATCAAGGAATTCCTCATATATCACCACCCATGTGATAGTGATTATTCCTGCAAAGGCAGTAAGATAATTGGTGACCATTATCATATTGTTATTGGTCATAATGCCAATGATTTCTGGGATACCGGATTTGCCAAATTTATCAAGAAAGTTGAAAGAAACAGCCAATTCCAGAAAGTAAAGTCCCTGCCATCTATACTTCCGTATCTCAACACAGCACCCCGTCAAGTTATGGAGACCCGGTGTAAACCAGAACTTGAGAACTTACATACATATGTAAATGCAGATCAAATGGACGGGTACATCCAAAAGCGAGACAAGGCAAAGAAGATACCTGTGTGTTACACAGATCAAATGCAACTGGAAGGTATGATACGTGTCAATAACTGTAAAGATGAGGAAGATTTGATGGACCGGTGCATTGATAACGATGATTTTCGTATACTATACTCTAAGAGTAACTATAAGCAGAATGTTGGCAAAGCTTTCAGTGTTATTCGTAACCGTGTTAAGGGTATGACTTTGGAAGAGTTAACTGATACTTGGGTACCTGACTCAACCAAAAAGTATCATGACGTTCGTACCAGTGCAATTATTGTGCATAAGATATGTAACAGGAATGGTGTTATTACCCGTAACTTTGTGGAAGATATTGTGCATGTAATGGACAGGACTAATGCTAAAGTTGGTGGTTTGTCTATTGAAGGTTTACCAGATGCGGGTAAAAGTTATCTCCTAAGGAGTTTAACTGACTTAGGTCGCTTTAGTGCTGAAATAAGTGAGGGGTCCAACTTTATGTGGCAATCTTTGCAAGGGGTACGGGTGGCCCTTATTGAAGAGCCATGTCTTACACCCGCAAACATTGAAATGCTAAAGAAGATCAGCGAGGGTCACAGGACCCAGGTGCAAGTTAAAAACTCAAACGACAAATGGATTGACAGAGTACCAGTGTTTATTAGTACCAATGAACCGGTTTGGAAGTATGCTTCTAGTGCAGAGTCTGCATTAAAAGCTCGCTTTCGCGTTTATACCGGTTGGAGAGCTGCTAATAAGAGCTGGTTTGGTCGTGCTAGTCTTAACCCTAAGGTGTGGTTGTACATGTGCAAGAAGTTCGGTATTCGGTTAGAACTAGACATTGCTGACGAACGTATTTAGTGACGATGAGGATGTACCGTTTGCATTAACTCAAGCTATTAAGGTTAAGAAAATTGTACCGGTCCATGCACCTATTCCTCTTGAACCAGTTATACATGTAGCATCACCTGTGCCCAGTCTAGATTTGGATTATATCCAGAACAAGTTTGATGAATTGTGCAAGAATTCTTGCCTAAATTGTGATGTCATACCCCCTACCAGTGTATTGGATGAGGCCGGTTTCATTCTGCCAGACCGGGTGCGATCTATAAATGAAGAGATTGCACCATATGTCACCACAACAGTCACAAGCACACCAAAGAAGCATGCAAGAACCAACCTCTTCACCAGAGCTGATCCCTCAGTCTCCTCCATCTTCGAAGGGAGAAGTTGTGAGAAGCAGAGAAAGTTTGTGTATCCCACCGTACAAGAAAGTCAAAGTCACTCAGAAACAAGTGTTGGAGATGAAGATGAAAGCGATGACTGCAAAACCATACAAGAAACACCAGACAAAGCGCCTCAAATACAAAGACGCTTTCAATCAGAACGAACGCAAGAGCTGGCACTATCGGCTGGTATGGAGAGATTCGCTAAAAGAGCTGAGCAAAGAAGAGGTAGAAAGCGGCCAACCCCTCCAGTTAGCAACACTGAGGGACCAACTGTATGCAAGGTATCCAAAGGAGGAGATACAGAACTGCAACGATGTCTTGAAGCAATGCAGAAAGTCATGGGGCTCCTTGCAGCCAGATGCATAAACATTTCTAGTGAATAGGAGCATGCATGTGCAGAACAAGCTGGACCCATACCCTTGCTGCATTTATGGGCCAGATGATTGTGATTGTTATGAGAAAGCAGATGAACTGGAACATTTAGATACTGTATGCCTGTGTTGCCGTGATAATCCCATTATTTGTAACAAAGTTCATGGTTATTGGGATAATACTGATGTTATTGTCTGTAACAAAGACGACTTTTACACTGATTTGTAATTGCTTTTATTAAACATGTTAAACTTACACACTGCCTGTTGTATTTGTTACTTGACCGGGTCCTCCAAATAAGGAGAAGTCTTTGAGCCAGTCATCCACTATAAAATTATAATACATCATAAACGCTTCAGGTTGCGGAAAATCCGGTGGTGGTTTTACATCTCTAATAGTAAGCCAAGATCTTAAAATAATACCGGACTGTATCATAATTGCATGCCATCCTACTGGAAACCTCCTGTTCCAACTATTTCTAATACTATTTTCTCTAATATGAACATACCAAATGGTATGAGTATCTAGTCCTAATGCAATAGGTATATACCTCAAAGGCCATATTTCCCATGGTGTTGCATTATCACCGTAATCCGGATTGTCCAACTGTTTCATTAACTGGTATACCATTACAACTTTAGCTCGTTGGTCACCCGTAAGGGGTTTTATAAAAGGCCATTCATACACAGGTATATCCTTTGGCTTAGTTGTTGGTTGAAAATAACGCATATGCTTACTCGGCACAAATCTTCCAAATGCTAATACTTCGAACTCTGTTTGAGGATCTGTATAGTGTATATCATTATCTTTAAGATACTTTTTACGTGCATCTAAATCATCTTCTTTTAACCATTTCTCAAATAAATTCACATCGTTACCACAAGCTTTAATTTCACTGGAACCATATATCCATGTTACACCCGCACCCAGTGGATGTATCTTCTCTTGACACTTATTTCCTCTATATTGCAATGGACGTTTGCTTTGATAATTGTAATCCTTAACACTACTAACATCAGGGTATGACTCGTTTCTAATTTTAATGCACGGTAATATTATGATAGGTACAACAATGTTACTACTAGGATTCTTTCTTTTATAGTCCGAATCAGTTTCATACATACATGTCCATTTCTTTTTTTCTTTTAACCATACAGGATACCCTTTCTTTCCGTCTTTATCTGGACAAACAGGTTGTTTTTGTTTATCATCATTCGGTATTTCCTCAATTTCATACTTTGGCCTGTCAATCTTAGGGCTTGGAAATAACTTTTTTTCACAGTTTACTATATATTCCTTTAATGAGACTACCTGTGCTTTAATATATAGTTGAAATGATTCCTTAAATTGAAAAATATTAATATGATCCAATGCTTCTACAGTTTCTTTCGCATCCATAAGTAACTCAACATTACATTCCACCGGTACGTTTAAATCATAAGGTAAATCCTGGATGTAACTAATCTTAATAGTACAATCCACTTTCCATTTCTTAAGTTTCTCTAACCATAATTCACATGTACGTACCTGATTATGCATGAATACCTGTACTGGTGATGAAACTAATAAAGTTGCATGTAAAAATAAGATCAAATCACTAACAATTTTTAAATTATCTGCAGTACATGATATAGGTACTTCCATATTAATAATACGATACTTGATATATTTCAGTATACCATCCGAAATGTAAGTTTGTACAATGTCTTTAACATCATTTGGATGATTTGTAAATAGTTCATTCAGTTTCTTTGGAGTAAGTTTGCCTTCTTTCACAACAATCTTGTGTAACTTGATTGGACGTTTAGGCACTGGTCTATCCGGAGTACGATCACCAGGGGGCCCTACCGAAAAACATAGGCACTTTGTGGTGGAAAGGCGGTAAGTCTACCGGTGGTACCTCCCCAGAATCCTGAGTAACCATGAGCTGCTGTTGCTGCACGGTTAATACTTTGGACCAACCTGCTTGCACTCTTCTTTTCCCAGTGAGTGGTAATTCGTATTTGGCCTTTCGCAGAGAAGTTTAATAAATTGTTCACTGGATCATATAATGGCGAAATACGGAAGTACATGTTACCTGGCTTGCACTCTTCTTCATTCTTCCTGCCCTACTGGTTGATGTTGTTCTGTCATTACTTGGATTGGCCACTGTAAGTATCTCTTGGTGACAGGAAGTTATCTGTCCATTTGATAGTACCACCACTATGGGTAACTTGAGTAGTACCTGTTATGTATGGCGAATCCAAAATACTGGAACTGGGCGGGCGTGGTTCTCCAAAGAATGGTAATTCCTGTTGCTGGGTTCCAACAACCGTCTTCTGCACTGCCGGGTCTATGCTTGTACTTTGCTAGAAGAGACTGGCGCATGTTGGGTGGCATGACAGACATCCAGGGGTTACCAATAGGTATAGATAAATGCATTGTTTCTCCAAAATTGTATGGTTTCAATAATGGAGTCCAGAAAAACTGGTAATTACCTTCTTGTTTATCATGCATTGTTTCATTTTCTAGCCATTCCATTTCCCATTCTGGCAGGCTACCCATTTGACGACTGTCTGCCACTGCTTGTTCCCAGTCATTGAATAGAGTATGGGGGTCAAGTTTTTTAGAGTCATTCATAGGTTTGAGAATGTCACTGCCATCATACATATACCACACAGGTGGTATTTCGTAGAGTTGAGTTGTGTCTTGTACTGTACCAGCAACTGTTTGTTGAGTATGTAACATACCGGTACCAAATTGTATAGCTAAATCTATACCGGTTAACCGGATCTCTGATGCACCAGCAAACAACTCTTCTTCCCTTTCAATATCTGTCATGGACTGTTTCAAGTACTTGCTGAAGTCGAGGTATTGAAATCCAGGTTTCCAAGACTGTTTTTGAACGTTAACGGTACTGGTAAGCTTCTGTTCCTGAAGGGTTTTGATGTATATCCCGTCATAAGTTTTGCTGAACGAATGTTTTGTAATAGAACATCCGATATCTTCGTCAGTATGCTTAGGGTTAACGTCTTGTTCTGAAACGCTAGCAGAATCAAGGTCATCAGGCTCAATACCACCGTCGCTATCTTCATCAGCAGGACCATCTTTTTTCTTTTTTGAGCCTTTGTCATTGCCGTCTGCGCCTTTACGTTTGCCATCACTCTCTGCCATTTCGATGGTAGTGTTTGAGTTGATGTGTCCATTTGACAAATAGAAGTAATGTACTCGTATTTATATACTATCCCCGGTAGAATAAATTAATAAATTAAAAATACCAGTACAAAACATGACCGGTTCACCGGGTTTGACTGACACTGAAATCCTATCTCTGGCTCCAGCACTGGTAGGTATGACTGGTACCCTACCTGTGTGCGCGCGTTACATATGTAGCTACGGTACAACAAAGCTTCTTGGTCCTTTTGAGATTTCAATATAATGATGATTACATATGATTATATATTCGACATAAACAAAAATGTAATGTTTATTTTAATGTTGATATAGAAATTGGGGAGACACTTCAAAAACCTTGGCAAGTACAAATAACTGGAATGACAACAACAAGCCAAAATTGCAGAAGTTCCTCAAATGCACTACATGACAAGCAAGGCGAGCAAACATGACGAGGAGGCACCACACATTTACATCAGCCAATCTTGTGTTAAATCTTGTGGTCAAGGCAACGAAGACACTCAACAAGTACTATCTAGCTTCTTTTGCTCCTAACTTAAATATTAAGTTCGACAAGAATGTTTTTCAGAGTTGTTTTCGTCCAATATCTTCCCCACTTGGCGGTGCTAATGGTTTCTTTGCCCGCATTAGTGTGAACGCAAATCACACAGCACAAAGCTGGGACTCCCTTACCAACTGGACAAAATCAGAATTGTAGCAAGGGAGCGATAAAGGGGAATCATCAGAAATTGCTAGACTGCAGAGAATGAACCAGACAGAGACTGAACACACTATTCCTGCTCTCAAGAAGATCGATGAGGCGTGTGTATCATGCCAAGAAAACAAGTTCAGTGTCGACAAAAGATGCAGAGTTTATTTGGGAAAAAAATTAAAAAATATCTGACAGGTACAAGAAGCAAGAAGGAAAATGTTATGAGACAGGAGCACTTGGTCCGGCTGATGAAGCCAGCAAATAACAGTTTGACATTTGTTTCAAACATAACTTCTGTTTGATGCTGCACACTTGTTTTGCCTAGATTACAGTATTCATATGCAGGAAATATGCAATAGGGGGGGGGGGGCATTTTTTTTATATCTTTCAATAAAGACATGAAAAGCCCAATTGAATTTTTAAACACTCCTAACTTTTACAGTTTATTAATATTTTCTGAAGAGATTTTCAGGTTTTACTCATCATGATATTTTACATTAGTATAACATTTGATTTATTTTAGTTACGACATTATTCAAGCCTTCCTCTTCTATTTCACTTCGGCATCAGCTTTGGAAAATGCATTTCTTATCTTGCAAATAAACTCAAAATTTTACAGCTTTGAATCACATTATAATTATATTTTATTTCATTTTAATGAGCATGAATTGCTCAACAAAATATCAATCGTTTTCTTGTCAGAGGAATAAAAGCTGTGATGACCAAGAATAGATTCAAAGAGATCTGCTAGTATTTGCATTTTAATGACATCATGATAAAAAAAAGGATCACCAAATTATGATCGGTTGTACAAATGTCGACCGATTCTCACCAAAGTCGTTTAGAACATTCAGTGAGCATACTATCCAGGCCATGATATTTCTATTGAAGAAGGAATGATTGCCTTCAAAGGTCGACTCAATTTTTGTCAGTACATGCTGCAAAGCCAACAAAATATGGGATCAAAGTTTGGATGACTGCCGACACCGTGAATGGATACATGATCAACTTGTCTGTTTATCAAGGCAGCGGAGATGACAATGTACTGACTCATGGCCTCAGATATGATGTTGTGATGAAAATGGCACAACCTTTTCTGAATCTTTGACATCATCTTTTCTTTGATAATTTCTTTTCCACTCCCCGATTGTTTGACCATCTTCTTGCTCAACAAACCATGGCTTATGCTACCATTCAATCAAACAGGAAAGAGTTTCCACCATGCGCGAAAGAGAAACTATGACAACTGGGAGAGCTAATTCGATCACAGAGACGTCCCAGCTCGTATTTAAGAAATGGCACGATAACAAGGACATAACTTTTCTTTCCGCAAATGTTTCACCGGGAATCCCTTGTAGAAACGTTGACAGAAAAGTCAAAGGCAAAGTTATTCAAATCCCGAAGCCCTAACGTTGCCAATTTTTACACAAAGCACATGGGCAGCGTGGACCAACCTGAACAACTCCACTCGTATTATTATGCTGGCTGGCAGTCGAATAGATGGTATCATTATCTGTTCTGGTTTCTTCTGAATATCTGCGTGTGTAATGCTCACATTTTGGGGGGCATTTATTGTATGGACAACAAAAGAAAGCAGCTACAGTTTCTAATTGCTCTGGTGAAACAACTGATCGGCGACTTTACCCAGCGAAAGCAACCAGCACCAAATCAAACTCCCAGCCCTGCAGCAAAGAGTCTGGATCACACATTCATCGACCAAACTCGTGGGTAGAAAAAGACAATGTGTGCAGTGCAAAATCGCTGACAAAAAAACTCCAAAGGGCTATCCAGTGGAGACAAAAAACAAGTGTCAACAGTGCGACATCACACTCTGCAAAGTGCCTTGTTTCGATGATTTCCACAATTAGTACCTTCGATGTGTGACTGCTTTTAAATATGATGTATTTTGGCCGAACTGTGTTTATTTCCTTGCGTTTATATCAATAAATTTCAAATGTAATGGGAAAATATGGATTTAGTTTTATGGTTATGTATATTCTGTACGGTCATCAACAACACATGCTGTCATTTATTTGGCCCATACGCTTTTTCATAGGGAAGGATCAGACAAATTTGGTTAGCACTTAACCCAAGACCCAAATGATTACTGCAGCTCTTTCATTTACGCTATTATCACATGCCCTTCCTCCTATACTGTAAATTTTTATTACTCTTAAAGTGCAACTAACCCCATATCAGTTTTGGATTCTATAAAATCTTGTATATGATTGGAATAGCATAAAAAAAAATTTGGAAATCGGTAATATTCTCGATTTTTAATTTGCATTTAAAAACCAAGTCGAGATGGTTCACGGCCATGTTTTTCGCCATTTGCCAGTCGACTGGGTCGACTGATTCCTGACATTCCCAGAGTTGCGCAATATTGGAATCTCGCTTCTCTTCATTCAATTCAGCGAGTTGTTTGCAGGAGTTTTGTCCTTTTAATATTCTGCTAGAATCAAAGTGAAATATCAAATTATGGCATCCAGTGAATCAGAAGCAAGTGATTGTGAATCGTCTGTGTCAATGGCAAGCTCTCTTGACTTCACTATTGAAGCAGAACCAGGAGCGGAAGGTCCAGAACTGCCACAACACATCAAACACGAGTCTGGGCATAGCTCGAACCAAAGCGACAATTCCGATTTTGAACCATACGCTGACGAGCCTATGGCCAATAAAGATTGGGTTCAGCAGTATGAAAAGGAGATGAAAGCGGTGAGCGACCAGGAAATTGTTTTAAGGAGGAAGGGGGGCATTTCTGTTGTTAGTGAATGGTAAGGTTGACAATTATTTGCATGCTGACGCTCGGGCAGACTGGATCTTCGGTCGGTCACGATTTCCTTGTTGGTACATATTAGCTGTCTTTTTATTAACATTGTATTGTAATTTGTAGGTGCAGCTGTGGAAATTGTGGCATTAGTCTTTTAGTAAACATCAGCTAGTGTTACTACAGAACTCGACGGCGCGTAGAATGCTTGGAAAGTGACCTCGTGCAACAAGATATACAGAGCCAAGCAGATCAGTCCCGTTTCGATCACAAATCAAGCTCTGGAGATCAAGAACAACAGAGCGAGCGCAAGATGTGCATAACTGAACACCCTGATTTTGATGCTGTTTGTCTCCAGAACTGCAGTTTGCGTCTGGCCTCGGGAAAATTCAGCACAAAGTACGGCCACAGATATCGGCAAATGGATTCGGAAGAAAGGTACGTTGCATGATATTGACTTATAAAATACATTATATATGCAACATGTACAATCTCTGTTTATACATTTTATTTAGGTGTTTGCGATGTAGCTGAATCCATTTGACCCAGCGATCATGTCGTCTCTTTTGCTCTGAGCGGTTGTTGTCTATAAATGGAATCAGATGTAGGCTAATGCCTAATTCCTCATCCCTTTCCTTATTACAGTCGAATACAACACATGCTTCTGGCATAATCTGAAACAATATGTCTTCCTGCATGCACAACTTTAAAATATAAACATAAAATACTGTTATTGCACAACTCCGGGAATGACATCACATCCCTTTCCAACTCATTTCCCCGAGTGCTCGGTCATCAACTAAGATGGCCGTAATTTTGATGGAATTTGGGGTTTTGAACAGGCCATAAAAAAATTGACAATTAAAGCAAATTCAAAAATTCTTTCGCAAAAGTTCCTCAAATGCAACACAGATTTCGTATATTAAAAAACTGAAATAGGGGTTAGTTGCACTTTAAGAGTCATGTAAATATCACTTGGATTAGTCATGATCTATACTAGTTTTGTAAATTCACGAAGCAACAGTATTGGCAAAACCGGTTAAGAAAATATATGCTTCATTGAAAACAACGTTATTTCGCCCATTTGTCTCTAAGTGCTGCTCACTAGCTTTTTTCAAAAGAAATGTTTAAGAAAAATTGATGAGGTATTCATACCTCTTTTAGCTGAACGTTTGTCAATATTTCTGCAACCCACTCTGTCTGAACTTGTTTAATTCCTTCCAGGATTTCTTGTTTTTATGCTAATTCCATTTCTGCTGACCCATGACTATTCCTGTTTTTATCTCCGAGTGTAACCAGTAGCTTGCAATTCAGGTAGACAATCCATTTGTGTATGTGCTTCACAGGTTTACTACAAAATAGACGATAGAAACTTGCCTTTCATAAATGTTCTATTTCTTGTGTCAATGTGTTATTTTCTTCTTTCTCTTTTCAACAGGATGTTATTCCACATATCACTGGTGAGTTATAATACTATTTTATATTGATAACTTTGTAATGAACATAAATATTGTAGTAATATGTATTATAACACAAATATTAATATTTCTAATGACAAACTATACTATTATTTTAAATAAAAGAAACATGTGTATCATTTCTCATTTGTTAGACTTGAATATGTGCACTGAAGTAGCAGTTCTCCAGCAGAGTTCCTTCAGATGTACACCACCATACACCGCATTAACTGTCAAGCAGTGGAGAAAAAGAACCATCTCCAGAACAGAACATGTCAGACAGTGGAGAAAAGAACCATCTCCAGAACAGAACTTTTCACAGGGTTACCCAAAAGATTTGAATTCCAATTACACACTACAAGCAATTTAATAATAATAAAACACAAATAACAACAATAATAAGAAAAACAATTTAATAATACTAATATTACTGATATCTATAACTTAATATTGGGACTTTATAACAAGTGTTGGTTAAAAAATATACTGAAGACAGCTGCCCTACTTATTATAGGAGGGATGGCAATGTCCTTTCATTATAAAGTACTAAACGAGAAAATGAGGGGAGTCCCTCCCACATTAGCTGTTGGCGATCCAGTTTCAGGAAAGTCCACAGCAGTGGAAGCGGCACTTTCCCTCTTTAACAAAAGGGATTGCATTGGAAGTAAATAAACATATAAATTATTACCGTTTGAACAGTTTTTCCGATAGAATTATTACATTTTCGTTTAAAGTGCTGTTGCGATCAAATCTAATATTTTCTAATACTTGTTATGCCTGTTACAATTTTATCATATCCTGCTGAACTTGATTCAAAATAAATTTAGTGTTCTGGAGAGCCCTGTGCTTTCACTGGCGCTGAGATCGCAACTTGCCAACAGACACCTACAGGTTTACACGAGCCTGTTTGGTTTCACAAGTTCGCCATTCCTGCTGGTGGGGGGTGTCACTGAACAACACCTAGAGACTTGGGCTGAGCAAATGCCCATGACCGTTCAGCAATTACGGAGATGCCTGTATGTCGACGACCTCATCTCTGGAGGTACGAACGTCAAAGAGGCACAACATAAAAAACAAGATGCAGTGCACATCTTCAAGGATGCTAAGTTAACCTTGCACAAGTGGAGTTCGAACGTGCCGCAGCTTGAAGACCCGACTAGCAGTTTGGTCAAACAGGACCTCACCTACGCCAAGGAGCAGCTTGGGGCAAAGTCGAGCGAGTCCAAAATGCTAGGTCTACCCTGGCACAAAGTGCGAGTTACACTGTCTGTGTCCT
>JAOBYG010086434.1:0-11433 GCA_025403545.1 Epizoanthus stellaris
ACAGAGACAGAGACAGAGACAGAGACAGAGACAGAGACAGAGACAGAGACAGAGACAGAGACAGAGACAGAGACAGGACAGCGACAGAGACAGAGAGACAAATAGACAGAACCTGTTTGCTATTAAGGCCTGAACAAATATGCTTTCATCTTGAATATCTCAAAGGACAGATTTCAAAAGCTGGATTGGATGAATTTCTTCATTTGACAAAATCGCCATCTGCTATTCCGATCTTTAAAACTCACTATTAAACGGGCTAAAGTTCTTCAAACAATAAATCTTTATTTAATATGATCAGCCTTCTGAATGATTTATTACAAAGGCCGGTGTTTGCATTATAGAAGGTTTGAAAACAAGAGTTATAATCGCATTAGTAATTAGTAAATTACTGATCCTTTTTAAAACAATCTATTTTGGTATTCAACATGAGGGCATGTTTCTCTATTGTCTCACGATCTTTCGTAGATTCAGTGTTTTGTTTCAATAGATATTTGATCTGAATAATAATTTTGCAGAGGTTTGATAAATTATGATGAGTAATTGAATAAAAAAGCCTCCAGTTGAGTTTTTCGGTGCAATAAAACACAAAGAGAAACAGCCAGGCTTTGACTTTGATCCGATCAACTAAAACATATAGACTTCATGTCGTACTAGCTTTTTAGTCCGGCCGTGTGAGGTTGGACGACACGAGAGACTGGTTCTGAAGAGCTGCACCTTATTTTGCCGATTTTCTTTTCCCCTGGAGGAGAGAGTGTGTTCACAGCTGTCTACTATGTAATCAGTAAGCTCAACAACGCTTAGGAAACTGAACGCGATGCTCCCGCTTAACATTAGGCAAGTGTACAACAAGCACTTATAATCACTATTTGGTGGCACTTGACTTGTGTTGATTAATTAATCTTTTAAATAATTAAAATAAGTCACAATAACAATGGTACCTGGCACGAACACGGGCGAGAGATTACTGCGCGTCCTGACCTAATAAAACGTGTACTTCCCCCTGGTTAATTTAACTCTTCCATTTCTCTGATGTGCACACGAACAGGGAATCCGTAGAAACCGGAAGTTCTTTTCACAACAGCAATGGCCTATATTCCCGTGTTCCCATCGACGATCGATGCTTCTAAACCTAGAGATCCAAAATGTTTTGGTCCTTGTCATGATTTTAATTGCGTTTTAATTTCATGTATAAATACACTTTAAGGGCCTTATCAAACACTTATTTATAATTCGGAAACGCCTTTTCTCCGTACAACAACCGAGAACCCGGTAAATAGACGTGTAAATCTTTGCTATCTATTGGCAGTTGCCTGGGGTGAAACATGAATGCCAATATATACCAATATATACCAATATATACCAATATATACCAATATATACCAATATATATATACCTGAGGCTACATCCCTACTACTTCCGCTGCCTAACCCACGATATCTTCGCCTGATAAACTACTTGCAGTAAGATACTTTCTATTCTAAATCTGCTTTTCTCCCTCGCAGTATAACATTCTTGGAATGCATGCCTCGAGTGTAGTCTCTATTACAAGAATGTTTCATCAACATTTTTCAAGTGCTACTTCTGATGGGCAAAACGTCGCCATGTTGATAATTGCGATTGCATTTTAATTTGTATTAAATCAAGGATTATTTCCCACTGCTAGCTAATGTATTTTTATTCAATCTATAAATATACAGAAACCTTTTCTCAATACATTGTCACAAATAATAAGATTAACGAGATAAATAATAACTGAGGCTAGAGTGGCAATGATCAAAACGAATTCTCTGGAAAATTAATTGCTTAAAAATTATTTCGTAATTATCTCATTAATCTCGATAAAGAGGAGAAAAAGGCTTCCTCCGACACTAGTAACGAGTCAAACAAATTGACACCCCTCCGGCCCATAAATCATAGCCTGGCAGAACACTTGGGTGTATGTCACGGTCTGCAACGAACACTTGCTTTCCTTTGCATGTTTGTCTACAAGTTTGCATTCATTTGACGTCGACAAAACAAGTTCCTTCTCCTAGTAGCCCAGGTGTAAAACTTAATGTAAATGAAAGAAAGCACCACTTATGGTCGTTTGCAAGACAGCACACTTCGCTGCAGGCACTTCTCAAACTTCGAGTGTCCGAAATAGTACTTGTGTTTATGTTCGGTCGCTGTGCTTTTCTTTGAAACTAGCACCTTGAACAAAAATCACGGAGCACTCAAGACAAATGGCGTAATTCATTTGGTGAGGTTGAGAGATAGGCTCAGCTGGCTAAATGATGAACTGATCCATATCTTTGTTCAGAAAAGCTAATCACCAAAAGTGAAGCAAAGCTCTTTTTGTGTCTCTCCCACCCCTATTCAGCCTCCTTTGGATCAACTACGGTCATAAACAGAATACATTTATTAGTTTTGATTTACGATAGTTATTGTTTTGCTGTTGTAAATAAATTGGTATTTCATCGCAAAACCTGTGAGTAGTGTTAATTATCTGTGTAATGTATACACGTATTAATTTGTGCTCACGGTTTAGCCCACGAATAAATGATTAATTGAAATCGTGTACTGTATGACGCGCATAATAGAGGGAAAAACGTTGACACACCAAACTCTCTGTTACCAGGTTCTCCCGACCGGTATTCAACTTACCATTCTTTTTCCAAAAGGAACTATTAAAAAAAATATTTAAAGACTGTTCACATTGAAAGACATTATGATAAAAGCAAATAAATTAAATGGCACTATACAGTGACGCCTCATAATAGGACAAGGGTCCACAGACTATTTAGGCTCGGCACGAGGAGCTTTGAAGTCTGTCAGGCTTTACAGGTGCACTCCGGCACGCCGCGCAGAACCACTCGACTCAGGTGCCGAAAGCTTATAAGAACTCATTTACAGCACGCAGTGTGAATGATCGCATCCCAGTCTGCTTCAACATGGACACCACCTTGCACAGTTCTGAAAACGTTCTTGCTTTTGCCGATAACGTACTGATCCAGAAATCAGCAGCCTGCAAACCAGATGGGCACACATTTCAGAACGATTCTGACTCAGATTATGCCAAAGCTATCTACAACTTAAGGCCCAGATCAGTAACACCGGGTTCAAGCTCTCCAAAGTTCGAAGATGAAATACCACAAGTCGGCAAGCAAAAGAGACCACGAAATTCTCTCAAGAAAAGACTACTAGTGAACGCCCGAGAGCGCGATCGCATGAGAGTGCTTAACCAGGCGTTTCAGAGTTTAAGGGATGCGCTGCCATGCTATATCGCCGACGGTCATATGGCAAAGATAACAACTCTACGACTCGCCATCAACTACATCAAAGCCTTGACAGAAGTTCTCAAAGAAGATCCATCCCCAATATCTTGCCTACCCTCGGCGGTTCCGGCTCCATCTGATGCCGCTATGACATTTGCTACGATTATTACAGAGCACATCAAAATAACAACAGTTTCTTAAGGTAAGGTTTCGCCTGTTACTAGTAAATCATTTTAGGAGAATCAGATAAACTATTTATAAGACACTGAAAGTCAAGTTGTCCTTGTCTTTAATTTTCGCAAAAAAATCGTAATTTTTTTAGCCTTACCAGGATGAATGAGACAATAGCCTCCTAAATTTAGAAACTGAAAATCGCCGAAGTGTATTCTCTTCCTACCAGTTAGTACTGCGGCGTGCTACGAAAGCTAAATATAGTTATATTAAGTCTGTAAAAGAAATCCTACAAAATGGTTTCATTGTCCGTACACTTTGACAACAATATAGTCATGGTATGACAACACAAACCGATTGCCTGAGGATAAGGATGAAAAAATACAAATTTGAATGGGAGCAAAACAGGATTATCGCAAAAAATCTTTTGTTTTTTTGTGTTACTAAAATTGCAGCCTAAAAATGAGGAAAAACCACATTTAAATATAGCACTGTTCTGTACTTTGAAGTAAAAATGACATAATTATTATTTTTTCTATTCCATAAATTACGGTATCTTCATCTTTTTGCTCTATATCTTGTAAAATTATTCATCTTTGAGAAAGACCGAATTACTCACAAACTTACTTCTTGTATACTTATACGCTGAAAACATAAGTGCTACCAATTCTTTGAGTTAGTAATGTGTTTATTCTGATTCTGCACAGCTTCACCGTTTTATTTTCCAAAAAAATAAAAGATAATATTTGCCCCATACTTGAGACACTCTATTCCTCGTAACAAAAAGTCGACAACCACATAGTTTATTTTGTTTTCCATCTGATGTTTTCATACAATAATTTCCTGTTTATTATATCTCTTTTTTGTCTTTTTCAGGGGATCCTAGAAGCAGACGAAAATCCGCTTACCGTGCTAACAAGCAAACTTCACTGATCTATACAAGCTGTGGCTTCTTCATAAATGCATTCGATATGTTTCGCTGAGGCTTGTAGATATCAATCTTTATGTAGATATAAATTGGTAAACCTTCTTAATAATTCAAACTTCGGCTCGTTTAAGCTCGGAAATCGCACAAACTCCATCTAAATATTTAAATGAACCGCCTGTTCTCAGATAGCGATACGTATAGAGTTTTAACATGCACAAAAAGGACCACACGTCCAAGCAGCGGATTTGAAATTTTAGTTAATTATCTGACTTTCTTATCATGTCCATAAATATATGTTCTTTAGTTTTAAACCTGAGTTTTAAACTTTCACTGTACAGGAACTGTACACACATATATAAATATAAATATAAATATAAATATAAATATATGTACAAATGGATAACTGATTGTTAAATTAGAAATAAAAGAAACATTGGTCTAACAACCATATCAGTTTCATATCTTGCGTAGCATCTTACACACACAGCCAGATTTGTCATGACCATTCAATCGCACTGGACTGACTTGCTTAAAAGAGATTTCCCCACCTTGCAGTTTGCCAACCATATGTATGAAATAAAGAAAACACTATTATTTTTTCTTCAACAAAACTAATGAGATATTTTGATGTCTCAATACAACCTGGTGACTTTCTAATAATCGCATTTCAAGGTCTTTGTCCAAGCGCAAATTAAAGAACAAACACGATTAAATACTTTTTTATTAGCTCGCGGCAATTATTAGAGAAACGATTAGAAGATGTCTTCATTAACTTCTGTGACGTTTTTTCGCGATATTTGCGACATCATGTTAATACGATTTTCCATTGTCTCGAACTTCGTTAAATAAAACAGCAGGTACGGAACTGAAGGAAATTCAGTTAAAACATTCGATAAGATTAATTCGATTGGATTTTTTGTAGCGTATTTAGGATTTTAATGAGAAATCCCATAAAGAAACTACATTTCAACGACTATGAGTCTTGAATTGGCAGAAATCGTGTGAGCTGGAAAGTGGCAAAATTAATTTGAAGCTAGATTGTTATGATTTTCATACCAAGTTAATTTTAATGTTCTGTGGTTAATTGGTATTAGTATTCAAATGCTGAATAAAATTTCAAGTCACGAATGTAAAGTCCATTAAATTTTAGACTCTATTTACTTTGCTAGGGATTTTTCTTTGTGGATATCCTATTCAGAGAGCGACATTAAAGTTATAACCAGTGCATGTTGTTATATACGAACACAAAATGTAACAACAGTTGAAGTTATGTTAACAAATTCATAAAACGTATAACATTTATTCAGAAGCTCTTTGTTTAAATTACAAAGTCCCCGGCTTATCACACATTTTTAATATCAGGTCGTTTTTTCACGCAAAGCGGTTTACTATATTACAATATTGTCATCAATCGTTAATGAGTAAAAAATGCATCAATTCACTGCGAAAAAATACTTAATTTTCTTCGCGTATTTGAAACTTTAAAAGCAAGCTGCAAACATGTTTTCCCCCAAAATTATAACTTCTCTGCAGGAGATTTTAAGGAACAAAAGGAATTATTATAACAATGCTCTATAACTTCAATTTCGACTTCCTTTCTCTATGGAAATGCAACGTGGGGGATTAGTTTTGAAATGAAGCTACCCAATTCGTGTTATATTATTAAACTCTGAAGCCTTAAGATGTTCGAGTTACTCCGCTTAATAATAAAACTTGTTAAACATATTAAACCTGTAACAGATAAATTTCTATAGTAACTGATAAAAACTAAAACGTATACTATAAATATTCAAGTGTATACAAACTCTTCAGAAAACACAAATTATTCGAAATCATTTATATTGGTATTCATATTTAGCACTGCGTTATCCCGGAGCAAAAAAACAATTCTACATAAACTTGGGGCTGGTCCACACTAATACGTTTTCAACAGCCTTTTAAAAAAAAAACTCTGTTTAAAAAAATATTAGTGTTGACGGGGCCAAAGAGTCCGTTTTTTGTTTTGATGCGTTTTCAAAAGTCTTCACTTTGGGAAGCATTTTCGAAAGCCCCATTTTCCGTGAATACGATCAGCGTTTTCGGTCGTTTTAGTGTGAACGATCGATCGGCAGAAACGCTTAGATGTACGTTTTCAAACGAAAATTGATTAGTGTGAACGAGGCTTGAAGAACGTCATTTTCCGTTATTTTTCAAACGGTATATCTTCTTGGTGATTAAATGTAAAGCTTCTAATTTGAAGACCACTTTTAATCTGTGGACAGTTTTGACGAAATTTCAAGGAAGCCGGTTAACACGGCCTCGGAGATTGAATTCGAGCCATAAATACTTTCGTGTTTATAGATCTGATTCTTTTATTCTCTGACGCATTACTGTTGATTGCGACAAAGTTTTTGTCAAATAAATAAAACAGCCAGCTTAAGAAGAATTTCAATTTAAAGCTGTAATAACTGTTTTCATAGTTATATTTGTCTAATTCTATAGCAGAGGCCAGCGTTTCTAGGTTTTATTTTGAAAATATATAGAAAATCGTCTTAGCATGCACGTCATGCTCAAATCTAGTTTATTCTGACCATGAAAAAAAAATTCCAATTCCAAGTAGAATCAAGCAGATAATAATGCTATATAACCACAAGAAGAAATTAGAAAACGGCTTTAAAAGGAAAAGCTGCAACTGATATAAGACAAGCCGACAGAGTTTACCGTCTTGCGGTCAGTTGTTTTAGGTCAGGCTTGGAACAAATTTAAGTGTTATGCAAAATCGCCATCACAAACACCTGGGGCATTCTGTGCAAAACTTGGCAATGTACTGTTAATACATTCGTTCATGTTCTTGTACTATACTGATATTTTCTTTTCAAATAATGAGGAGAGCCAAGTTATAACTATAAGGACAGATCAAATGGGGAAAAAATAACAAGCTACAAAGACCACAAAAAACTATGACTGTATGGGGTCATGCAGAAATGCATGCAGCGCGCGTAGACGCACGCAGTTTATACGAGCGAATTCAATGTCACTTGGTAAAGTTTATAAAGAATTTGTTGATTGAGCTGAGATATCAGTATTCATTCCCGAGTGATGAGAGTCAAATTTCAACAACTGATAGATAAAATCGAAAACGAAATAGAATATATATTTAAGGTTGTAAGTGACTGTCAGGCCATTTATAGAAACATGGTGCACTTACGTACGGGCAGTTTACACAAGCAAATTTAACGGGCAGTTGGATTTAAAGGTTTTAAAGAATTTATATGAAACATTATTCTTTCCATCTGTACTTTACAGTTCCCAAGCAGTGAGAGCCAAGTTTTATATTAACTGCTGAAAAATGAAGCTGAAATTAAAGAAATAACAAAGGTTATACTGCGGAAATAACTGCGAGATTCCGTTCATATTCAATTCATGAATAGATATGGCTACAGTTTATATAATTTCTACTAGTTTAAACTGCTAAAAAGAATCTGTAATTCAAAAACTCCGTTTCCATTATTATTTAGAATGTGACCTGTTATTTTTTCCTCCGCCATTTGCTATTCATGCAACTAACTCAATGACTTACTGCATAATGAGACACACACTTCTATAGAGAAGAATTCAATATACGGCTATAACATTCTTGACCCATTCTTTACATACAAAGCGTCAATGAACTGTCTCATACAAAACTAAGAACTTTGCAATTTTAAACCTATCCCGCCGTTTGTTAGAATGCAGAAATTAATTTACTGTCAGTCATAAAACTAAATGTTTGACGCTATTTGCGGGCTATTATTCTTTATGTTGAACTAACGGGCGAACAGCATTTCTGCCAAGAAGTGAGACTTCAGTTTACTCAGTGACAGAGCAGTTAGCATGTCACCAGTTTTAAAACTTCCGCAACAGCTGGTCTCCATCTTTAACAATAAAACTGTTTTTCGTAATCTTTTCGTTGCTGCTGTTATTCAAATTCTTGATAGATTCTGCTGGGAGTTAATCCCGCTCCCCTGAAGTCGTACGGAATTGATTGTAACACGAGACAGCACTGAACCATTTACAACGTACTCCGTAATTTAAATTTAAAAAGACTAAAAATCATTTTCTCTATTTCTTAAAATTTCTTTGTCTTCGTATTATAGTAAATCATGCAACATTTCTCATCAGAGAAACTTGCTATTCCGTTATTTTTCGGCGATTATTTTTCCAAGGTTTTGACAAGATCGATCAATGAAATGTTTTACAGCGAAAGACTCTCATGTCAAATACGTAATGGACTGAAGTTATAGGAGTCGACGTTTGCTGCTGGTTTTTCATGCTTCTATAAGTTGCAAATAGACTCGTATTTTTCTAGTGATGAGCAGAAGACTTGAATTTTGTTCCCGTGATCGTATAAAGATTAATTTTTGGCGTTGTCAATTAACTCTCTGATTTAGGGTCTTGAATTTGAGTCTAATACATCCAGAAATAACTTCGAGGTAGGTCCACACTCACAAACCTTTCCTGGTATTGAAATTCATTAACAATCAAACTCCGGTTGCAAAACATCAATTAAGTCATACAGTGTGGTTTCCAAATGACCTAAATTATGTCAGCTATGATCGCATTCTGTAATATTAGCCACGACTGTTTTCTACTTAACTTTTACTAAAGTAAATACCCTATCTACGAACCATACAAATACTCTGCGTGTCAATAGTAAAATCTTCACTAAAAGCATCAATTTTCCTTATGTAAGTTAAGAAAGCTAACTCTACTGAATACAAACCGCAAATGTTCTGCTTCATACTCAATACTGAGTTCTGAGTGGCTGCAAGAAACATTTATTCGGATGGCAAGTGTGCGCGAGGGCCCACAAGCCCGGACCACAAACACGCATACACTGGTCGATATCTGTTCTTTTTGTCAGCTTGTAAGGAGTTAGACATCACGGCGCTTGCTTCACACGTAAACACAAATTTCATGCAAGGTGTACACTGACTTTCATATTTTATTTCAATAGGTGGCATGCGGAAGTCTTTTCAGTCAGCCTCAAACAGCAGGAAGTTTGCCATTTGTATTTCAATTTTTTTCTCTTTTTATTGGGGACCAACGCTTGATTCAGGTCTCTCGACGGGAGAACACAGCTATATCAGTAAGGAAAACTGTTTTACTTAGAAATTTAAAAAAAATTAAATATAAAATAAACCGAAAAAATATCCAGTCAATGTATTGGTACTGACAATATAATTTTGAGCTGCGTTAGGAGCTGTAGCCTTCACTCCTTCAGTGGGCCCGGTTCCTCAAAAGCCGATAACGTTAATCCAGGATTAAAATTTAACCCACGATTGGATTCTGTCCCTAAAAGACATGACTTATACCACAAATCATGGATTAATCAGTTGGGTTAGTGATCAGTGTTTGAACAGCACTTCTTAAGATATCAACTAATGAAGCACAGCTTCAGAACTCTAATCTAAAATCCGGTCTAATCCTGGGTTAGTGTTAATCGCCTTTTGAGGAACCGGGTCCAGGGTCAAAACGCTTTCGTTTGCAGCAACACTTTGGCGGCAGAACTCCAATCTTTCGGAAAAGTTATGAATTTTGTTAAATTTGGAATTTGTATTAATCAGTACTTAGCTTAAATAATTCTTGGCACGTATTGTAACATGTTGTATTTTGTATGTCATGTGAGGACTCGTTTCTGAAAAAATAGCCAAGTCAGGTCGCGTGGCGCCTCTGTTCCTCTGATCTCTTGCGCATCTGATCAAAATAAAAGAAAAGGGTCAAGTCAACAGGCAATGTGAATTAACTTCATTTTCCACTTTCATTTTGAATGACATTCTTGCTGTGCAAGTGAAATTTGATTCTCAATAAACGACGCTACAGCAGAATAATTTTGGAAGTTAATTACTCTGTTTGTTACATGCATATTCAAAATATTTAGATATTATTGTACATTTTCTAATTTCGTTTTCTCTGACTGGTCGATATGCTATAAACAAATCGTGAATATATTTGTTAATGTGCCTGGTGGTTGACGACTTTGTGTGTTGTTAGGATATTTATAGGAGAATGAATTTGAAAAGGTTTGTAAACAAATATTATGTGGGCAGAGACGCGCCCAACTACCGAGTCTGAGGTCAGACTGATATAATATTGTGATTGGTAAAAGAATGGAAGAAAGAAAAAAAAACTTGCTACTCTCCCTAACATTTGGGGTTTGAACCTAGCCTCTAATGATCAAATTCGGACAACGGAAATAAGCAATCGAGCAACGGATATAGCAAGTGATGGTGAGTGATGGTGAATGGTACTGATGGAGACCAATCGGCCGGAAATGACTTCTGAGTTGCCTGCGGAGGAGGCTAGTTTGAACCAATAATTCGCCTTCTAACCCTGGCCATGCCCTAATCCACAAAGCAAGTAGTCCTGCTTTTTCTTTTGAAACTGTAGAGAAATGAAACATGAATTCGAAGCTGGCCCGCAAAAACTGTTTTGATATTTTGTTTTCCCCGCAATTTCAAGAGGAAATAGAGGGACTGTTCACACACAGTCTGGCGCTATCCTAAGCCTAACCCTAACCCTAAGCCTAACCCTAGGCCTAATCCTAGCTCTAATCCTAGCACTAATCGTAGCCCCAATCCTAGGTATCATCCCAAACCTAATCTTAGCCATAGTTACAACTCTGATCCTAGCCCTAACCCTGGCCCCAATCCTAGCCCCAATCCTAGGTCTCATCCTACCTCTAATCCTAGCAACAACAACAACATCTTTATTTGTGCTTGTTTCTTTACAAAGATTCATAATTTTATAATATAAATAATTACACTTTTAAAAGTACGGGTACCCTAGAATCACTGAAAAGCAAATCTAACTATAGCGTACCTAAACTAGTGTAGGTGCAAAAAAATGGTGCTGGGTATGCGGAGCCCTAGTCACAACCCTAATCCTAGCTCCAACCCTAGTTCTCATCCCAACTCTAATCCTAGCCCTAGTCACAACCCTAATCCTAGGCCCAATCCTAGTTCTAATCCCAACTCTAATCCTAGCCCTAGTCACAACCCTAATCCTAGCTCCAACCCTAGTTCTCATCCCAACTCTAATCCTAGCCCTAGTCACAACCC
>JAOBYG010086545.1:0-11432 GCA_025403545.1 Epizoanthus stellaris
GTCATGGTGCTACTCGATGTCAGCCCATCGATGCATTTCGGCACTCGCAGCCATACCAAACTCGAGCTTGCCGTCGAAGTCGCCGCCACCCTCGCCGTCTCAGCCATCGACGCCGGCGATCGCCTCGGCCACGTCCTCTTCGCGGATCAAGTGCTCGCCGAGAGCCGGCCACGCTCGGGAAAGGCCCAACTCTTCCGCGTGCTGCGCTCGCTACTGGAATGGACCGAGCCGTGGCAGCGCGAAGTCAATATCAGCAATGCCCGCACGGCCATCCATGCGGTGGAAAAAAGACGCGGTCGTTTCGCAATCTTCCTGATCTCAGACTTCATCGATCACGACCTGCCCGACGATCTGCGCTATCTGCGAGCCCGTCACGATGTGACGCTCTTCCATATCTACGATCCGCTCGAATTCGCCACGCTTCCAGCTGACAAAACCAGCTCGCCACGGATCCGCGCGCGTGCCAGCGAGAACGAAGTAGCACCATGCCCGCTCCATCTCGGCCAGGGTGAAGAGCTCGAAGCCATGCAATCCTTCCTGCGTCGACGTTGCGGAGAGCTGCGCATGGATTTCGCGTCTCTACCGACCACCCTGCCCGCTCTGCACGGCCTCGAGCCTTTTTTCCATCGCCGGCGCTGAGCTCGCCCAACTGTGTCCATTCCGGCGGTGAGGCCATCTGAATCTTCGGAAACGATTCCGCCCCGACGTACCTGGGACGCATTTTGCCCGACCCGCAATCGATTTATCTTTCTGATTAGAAAAGACTTATCTACCTGACGCAGAATGGCACGGTTCATGCTCTATCTACTTCTCGAAAGGAGATGCAGCATGAAACAACGCATAAACAAGTCTTTTTCGAGCCTTTCCGGCCGTGTTCTGCTCGTCATCGTGCGGATAGCCTATCTGGGCGGCGTACCCCAGAGCTGAACACGTTCGATGTCCCGGAGCTATCGAATGAGACCATTCTGCTGGGTTCTCGGGGAGCTTCATTCTCCCTGAGAACCCGATCCGCTTAAAGAACGTACATTCCTCTATGCTTCCCCCGGATAATAAAGCTCTAGCCCTTTCTTGAGTTTCTGGTAAGCGTCGTCGAAGTCCTTCCCCTGGAAATCGACGACGACGTACTTCCGCATTTGGTGTGTCAGCCAGTCTGGCCAATTGCATGTTTCCCAGGCTTTATCGAGCGCAATCGGGCAGAGCACGGGTCGGCGCAGCGCATGGCCGGCTGAGTCCGCACTTTGCAAAGATTTTTCCTCAAGGTTTTTCTCGAGCTCTCGTGCTTTCGCGGCTTGAAACTCCACCCAATCGCTGTCTACCGAGTCCTTTGACAACACCAGGATGAAGGTCGGATGAAGCCTCATCGCTCGCTTGATCTGCTCATCCTTGGGTCCAGCGACGAGGTCGTGGGTATCCCAACAACGAAAACCGTCGCTGCTGAGCTGCTGATAGAGCTTCTTGGCGAAGATCGAGTCCTCAAGTGCAGAGGAGATGAAAACGGGTTGCTTGCCCAGGTCGATGCCTGAAAACCGCAGCTGGTCTCGGATCTCTTGATCGACCTTCAGGATCCCTCCTGAAATATCGATCCACTTCAGAGCTGCGATATCAGATGGAATCTCTACATTCCCCTTCTTCAAAAGCAGGAGCCGGCGCTGTTCGCCGTCTTGTTTGCCCAGAAAATAACCCACCTGAAAAACCACATTCTGGCGAGCCCTGAAGGCTTCGTTGTCCTCATCGCCGACGGCATGGCCAAAATCGTCCGGTGTGAATAGTACGAAGACCAGGCTTCTCAATCGCGCTAGATCTTTGATCTTTTCAACTACGCTGCCCTGCTCGTTCTTCAGCATGATCGGAGCAGGCATTCCAAGCGAATCCTCGATATAGGCCTTCAGATCAGCCACCGCTTCATCGTCATGGCCATGCACGATGAAAGGACGGTAACGCTCCCGACGGTTGGTCCTTAGCATCTTCTCGATCACTTTGAGCGCATTTCCCGGATTGATCTCGCTACCTTTTTGCAGGTAACCATCGCCCTCGACTTGAAACCAATCGATGACTTCGGGATCCGACCCCCCCGAATAGCCAATCACCCTGATACGCGGGTACCGGGCACGGATGATCTGCCCGAGAACCCATCCCGCGCGCTCGCCACCACGAGTCAGCTGGGCAATCTCCCTGGAAACGGTTTCGGACTCATTCAGCGGGATGCCTATCTCGATAACCGCACAACGGATGTGGACATGATGCTCTTCGAGCCGCGAGATCGCCTGCTCGTAATTCGAGGCAGCGATCACGTCGATGCCCTTGATCTTGAGCTGCCCTACGTAAGCGAGGCGCTGGGGCTCCTCGTCCTCGACCCAGAGGAAGCTCTCGACCTTGGTTGCTTGGGGCAAGATTTGAGCTGCCGGAGTCACTCGACTTCGCTTTCTTTGAGCAATTCATAGAACCGCGCTCGGCTGATACCCGCTTGCTTCGCTGCCGCCGTGCGATCACCGCCGGTCTGCTCGAGCACTGCGCGCAGATATTGCTGCCGCGCGCGAGCCTGCAGGTCTTTCCAGGAATCCACGGCAGAATCAAAGGGCACCGAGTCAGCGACCAGCCCGCCCGTGCGCACCTGAAGAGCCTCCTGCAACCTCGAGCTGTCGATAGCACCCTCGGGATCGGCGGCAAATGCCGAGGCTTCGCGCATCGATTGCTTCAATTGCCGCACATTGCCCGGCCAATCATGGCGAAATAGAAGATCCATAGCCGAAGCGGGAATGGATCTCGAGCCACCGTTCTCGGCATCGAATTCGGCAACGAAATGTCGAGCGAGCAGCGGGATATCGGCGCGGCGGCGGCTGAGCGGCGGCAGCCGAACCTGGAATCCACGAATTCGCTCGTAGAGATCGCGCCGGAAATTGTCCTCGGCGATCTCTTTCTCAAGGTCACGATTGGTGGCCAGGACGATGCGCGCCTTGAACGGAATCCATCGATTCGAGCCTACTGGACGCACCTTGCGTTCTTCGATCATACGCAGAAGCTTGGCCTGCGCTGGCGGTGTCAGCTCGCCGATCTCATCCAAAAATAGCGTGCCCTCACCGGCTTCGAGAATCAGCCCTTTGCGGTCGTTGTTGGCACCGGTAAAGGCGCCCCGCTCATGGCCGAAGAGCTCACTCTCGAGCAACTCGGGGGTGAGCGCCGCGCAGTTCAGCGCCAGGCATTTACCATTGCGTCCACTGCGCGAATGCAACTCTTGCCCGGCCAGCTCTTTGCCGGTGCCACTATCGCCAACGACCAGCACCGGGTCGCTGAGCGGCGCCTGGATCTCGATTTCGCGGTAGACCTGGCGCATCGTTAGGGTGGCACCGCGCAGCTGCCCGAAGCGCGCAGGTTCAACGATGTCATCAGCGATCAATTCACCCAGGATCCGCTCGCACACAGCCGGCGGTGACCAGGCGCGAGGCGTTATCAGTTCGTCGGCGCCACTTTTACGCACGGCCCGCATACTGGGTGGCCGCGGCGCGCAAGCGACCAGACGCGTTTGCGAACCGGATTGCCGCCGCAGATTGTGGATCTGCTCACCGAGGCCGACCAGCCCTTGTTTGGGATGGACCAAAAAGAGGATGCCAGACTCCGTCTCGATCGCCTCGTCAAGCTTCTGCCCCGTCACTTCCAAGGCATAACGCTTGAGCTCTCCCACGATCGGCGCGAGAAGAGCCGCATCCGAAGCCGCTATAAGGATTTTACGAGTCATAGCAGGAGCGAAGGGCGATGAGCTCCATATGCCGGACGTCTATTCGTCCTGGCGGTTTTTGCGACATGCGATTCCAGGAAAATGTCGTGAGGGCAGAACTCATGCCGGGGCTCCAAACATCGGCTGAGAGGTAAAAGACATCGGGTTGGGAAGACCGACGACAAAACAATGACCGTCTTCGCCCTCCAGATCCTCAGTATGATCCTCTAAGTATCCCCTGTTTTTGACTTCCAAGAGCGTCCTGGCGAGATAGAGCGACAGGAAAGCTCGAGTACCGTCAGGTTCCTGCACCCCGATATTCAACTCCCGCGGCTCAGATTCCGCGAACGGTAAAAAGACCTGCTCCCGCAAATATTCGGGCAAGCGACGGCTGGCGTCTTGGAATGTGATGCGCGTGCCCTCTTCGTCCTGCTCGCAGGTGACCGTGATTCGCATCGCGGGACCGCCTTGACCGCGCTGCGCCAACCAGCGAAGTAATCGTTGAATCGCTGTTGCCAGATCTCCTTGATTGGCTTCAACCATGCAAGCTCCTGTGGTCTGCAACAGCTCGGATGAAAGCTCGGCGGCAGGCGCCAACTTATGCCACGAGCGACGCACCAAATCCATGACATCCACGCACTCGCGAGCGGGCTCAGTCGCCGGGCCTTCATAGAGATCCGCCAGCAAATGCCCGGCTGTGTAGAGATCTTCTCCGAGATCGTGCAGCCGTTTCAAAGCCGAGCTCTCGATGGTCGATTCACCCCTCGCCTCTTCGAGCAGGTTCACCTGCTGCTGGCCAATATAGAGACAGAAACGCGAAGTCGCTCCCAGCACGGCTCGGCGGCGTGCCGCGAGCTCCGCCCAAACGGTCGCGACACCCAGGAGTTGAGTGGTCACCGCCGTGCGGACATAGTTGGCCAGAACCGGCGCCAGCTCTTCAAGATCTTCCCGCCGCGGCGTCTGTGGGTGAAGCAAGACCACCGAAAGTCGAAAGTCGTGGATCTCGGCCAACGAGACCACACAGGCCCCTTCCATCCTCTCGAGCAGATTCGTCTCCATTTCATCTCTTGGTGACGGGAAACGATGCTTGGTCATGGTAAAGCTTTTTTGATCGTTGAGATTGCCGAACGCAAGGCCTGCCACCGTATGAAAGAAGCCCCTGGGATTCATATCGGGATCATGGAGCTCTCCGCCGCAACTGCGAGTGCCGGCGGAGTCGGAAAAAAGAAATAGCGCTGGGATGCCGAGAATCTTCTCGAAGAGCGGATCCAGCGATTCGCGGCAGTAGCGAGCGAGCGCCCAACTTCGGCTATGGCTGGTCCCGACGATCTTTCGGATGCGGTTTGATTGCTGTACCGCCTCGGCTGCAACGCGCCGTCGCAATGCCAGCGAACGAATATGGAGGATCACGTCCGATAAGCCCGTCGGCTTATGAAGATATGCGGCTGCACCGAGCCGCAACGCCTCCTCCATGAAATGAAGCCGCGGATGGGCGGTGAGGACTAGGAATTCGGCGGGTTGGCTATTCTGATGGCGCTGAATCTCGAAACCAATTTCTGTTCCATAAACTCCTGGGGCGTTGGGATCTTCGAGCATCATATCGAGCAGGGCGACATCTATGGTGTTGCCCCAGGCTCGACAATGATCCATGGCGGAGGCGACGTCGCCAGCGCTTTTCACTTCGAAACCGCGGCGCTCCAACGCCTCATGTAGGTTGATGCGTTGAGGCTCCTCATCTTCTACTATCAGCACTCTTGGCGCTGGAATGGGATTAGAATTCATCGATAGCTATCCTTTCGGAAGAATGATGGTGAATTCTGTTCTGCCAGGAACAGACTCCGCTGCGAGAATCACATCACCACCGTTCTCGCGCAGCGAATGGCGAGAGAGGTAGAGACCGAGCCCGTTACTTCCTGGCTTGGTAGTCGTATTCAACTCAAAAATTTTGTCTCGGATCCCCGGATCGACTCCGGGCCCATTGTCGATGACCCGGCAATGGACGATACCTCCGAAGTCTTCAGCGAGGATCTCGATCCTTGCCTCGACCGTGCGGGCCTTTAGGAGCACGAATTGGCTATTGCTCACCAAGTTGGAGATGGCGAGGGAAAGTACATATAACGGAACATTGACCCGGAGCTCTTTTGGCACGTCGATCGTATAGGTGATTCCCATACGATCCAATTGCGGGCCATAGAGCTGCATGGACCTTTCAACGGCCACGGTGATCGCACACGGGCGGCTGCGATCGAGGTCGGTCAATTTTCCAATACTATTGGTGACCTCCTCCAATTTTTCAACAACACTGGCCATGCTATCGATCTTGAGAGAAACCGGCTCCGTGACTTCATTTCCTTCCGTCGCCGTCGTATCTCTTAGGCCGTAGACATTGGCGCTCAGACTCTGCGCCATGTTGATCAGTTGATGGACCAGTGAGCCAGTGATCACAGAAGCCATGACCAGACCATGTTTGTGTAGCTCATCTTCGCGCATCCGGCCGATTTCCATTCGTGCCAAGCCTGCACCGGCTGCACCGGCGAATCGTTCAAGGAAAATGCGCCAGGGCCAGTCCCGCCGCAGTTCAATACCAAATTTCGCCCGTTTGATTCCTAAGAAAAGGCTATCTACTTTGGAGAGCTTCAGGCGAAGAACAGAGTGGATGCCATTCTGTGGCGCTGACAGCTTATGGTGCACCAAAAAGCTTCCTGTCGCCTCGCCGCCACTGAACCCTTCTCCTTCAAGACTCTTGACTACAGCTAGGGCCTCATCTTCGCCAAACGACACTCGATCCTTATCCTTAGTCAGAGTGGCAACTGTCCAAGCCGCGCCAGCGTCCTGGGCTGTATTCTCGACAGAGCGGAACCACGACAAGATCGAGGGGGAGGTCTTGGTGCTCAAGTCGGTTTGCAGTCGATTCAGAATCGACCAGAGCCAAACTCGGATGGCATCGAAAACCGCATCGGCCAACATAAAGGCTACCGTTTGCCGAAGTAGCCAGTCGCTGACCATACTCGGTCGCTCCATCAACTCTGCTGCCTTGGATTCGACAAAGGTCAGCTCACCGACCTTAACGCCCTCGATAAGCAGATCCTCCTTGAATTCTTCGACTTTCCGCCTTCTCGGAAAGGCCTTGGCCAACTGCATATCGCATTTTGCTTTCGCAGTACCCTTGGAGACTTCGAAGACTCGTGCTGGCAGCTCGTCGGTTCGAACCGCGCAGATTGGGCTGAAGCCAGCCTCGACCGCGATACCGATCGCCGTTGGCGACAACGTCGGATAGATAGCCTTGATATGACGCTGAAGTAACATCTCACGCCCTAGCTTGGGATTAACTATCTCCTGACGTTGAAACCAAGAGCTCAAATACAGGACAGAGGAGAGTTCACGGCGCCCTTCCACAACCGGCGCCAAGAGATCCGCTATCAAACGAATTCTTTGCATCGCGGTTGCCGTCATGGAGTGTTTCCGGGTCCAACCGATATTGAGTCCGGCGATGATCGATCCATGGTACCGAATGGGAATTGCAATCACAGACTTGATCCCCGGATCGCGAATTAGCTTCTCGCCTTCTTCGGGCTCATTCCAAATCGGACCCTCGACCCCAAGAAGCTTCCGGTCCACTAGCTGACCTTTTCGGAGGACGGTACCCGCTATCGACGACTCGTCGGGAAAAGGCGTGCGAAGGCGGAAATTCTCTTCAGCTTCATTCGAGCCGGAGTGCCAACACAGCCAGGCGACGGCCTTCTTTCTGTTGAGATTGCCAGGAATCTTGAAATATAAATGTACAGCGTCCGCATCCAGGCTCTTCCCCACTGCCTGAACGATTCCAGAGCTGGAGACAAAGGCAAGATCTCCTTCGGTCACGCCTTTGAGAGTTCTCCGCAAGACCTGTGGCGAAAGAAAGACCAAACTACGTACGATCAGATACATAAAAGCCACAAATAGAAATAGCTTGAACGGAATCGCCAGAGCGAATGTCGCAGCATCATAGCTATCGAGCGGATCAATCTCTAGCTGCTTTATCTCAACACTATACTCCGCCAGCAGCGGGTTGAAAGCAAAAGCTAAATTGAGTCCCGCGTAGAGCCAAATCAGCGAAAGTACAAGCAGCGCCCAAAACCGCTTACGCCAGCGGCTCCCGAAGTCCGACCACTCTCCTTTGGCAAATTCGAATATCCTTGGCCATTGATTCCATTGTGGGTCGATATTCGTGAATAGCGCCCATCCGAGAAACCCCAAGGACATGGCAGAAAGCCCGGCATCGGGTAGGCGGCTCCACCAATTCACGTCGAATCCCTTGAGGTGCGGCAATAGCGACATCAAGAAAGCCAAGATAGCAGCCGGAAAAACCCATTTCGGAAAAGCCGGCTCAAGATTCATCAAGAGCCGGGCCGCGGCAAATATAAGGACGGTATTCACTGGCGAGCCCAGGCAATGACCTATGAGCTTCAATAGGAATAGATATTCCTCTTGAATCCACGTCAAAGAACCTAGCCAGAATGCGACCGTCTGGAGTGCATATTGGACGGTAAAGATTACAAATGCCCAACCCAGGTACTTTACCCATCGCTCCTCAGACAATGCTTCCCTATACAGAGTCAATGGAACAGTGGCGATCACTCCCGTCAAGACCGCGTTGACCAAGGTGATCGTCGGCAGATAGTGTCCGACTAGGGCAAAGAGCCGAACCTGCTGATCGTGATTCAACCAACTAACGATCGCTTCCAGGAGACTTGATAAATCTAACATTGGGGAGCCTTCACGGACCTTCGTTGACGTCGCAACAACGATCCTTTGATGAGTGTAACCAGCCGCCGCCGGCCCCTGAAGATCTCAGACTGTCCTCTAAGCCTTCAATAGCTCCACTTCTTTCATAGAGTGGCGCCCATACACACACCGGTGGCGGGCCTCGGCCCTTCAAGGGTCAGCTGCTGGGATCTATATAGAGCAAGCGCCGTGCCAGGCGCTAAATCGACTACTTAACCGATTTCAGGCCGTACTACGTCCGAGAATCCGGATTCTCTGTCAAGTTATCCGGATTTGCGACTCGCGACAGCGGCGAGCCGTGGGAAGCTCTGATGGCCAGGATCTCCCGGATCTTCTCGATCAGCCTATCGTAGGAAGAGCGGCTGATCGACGACTCACTTTTTCGCAAGCTATGAGCGCCAGGAAAGCTCTCCTGAATCTCGTGCTCAAGCTCGTCATCCAGAATATGTGAATAAAATAACACCTTGATCTTCGAATTCCTGCTCCTTGAGCAGATCTGCTCCCAACAACGAATTCCCGCTCGCCCATCCCCTTCCTCTAGCACCTTCGTCGGCGCAGGCCGCCGACCCTCGGATGGGTCGTCCCAGGGTAGCTTGATATCCATGATGATCACCGCCGGCGGATTGCTGAGCAGCGAATCGATCGCATCGTAAAACTCGCGCTCGGTGGTCAGTGTTTCGATCTGCGCACTCGGAAAATCATCCTGCAAGGCCTCGCTGGTGGCATCACCCTGCATAAAGTCGTCTTCGACGATAAGAAATTTCAACACGTAAGCTCCTTTGCCCCGATTCTCATCACAACGGATAAATCAACTTGACCTCCGTCGCTCCCGACGAAGTGGGTTTAATCTCTAACTCGCCACCATGCGCTGTCATAATATTATCGACAATCCACAGCCCAATACCGGTTCCTTCGCCTGTCACTTCTTTGGCTTCGTCGCCTCGCCACAGCCTGGATTTCATAGACTTGACCCGATCGCCTCGCACTTTGAGGCCCGTATTGACAACGGTAATGCAAAGCTGGCCAGTCTTGGTGCGGCTGCCTACTATCTCGACGATCGTGTGAGGGTAGCTGTACTTCCGTGCGTTGTCGAGTAGATTGCCGATCGCCTGCTCTAATAATGCTCGGTCGAGCTCGAAACGCTTAAGTCCGATTTTCTGAAAGCTGGACCGATTGACCTTGAACGAAATCCCCTTCTTTGGCTTCACCAAGACGGCAGTATCCGCCGCGGCCTCGATCAGCATCTTGACCAGATACTCCTCATCCAAGGGCTCTTTATTGACTCGAATCTGCCGGTCTTGCGCCAAGTCAGCAAATAAGCCCAGGCTAGTGACCACCTTGACAGCCTTGCGGCTGAGGCCGCGAACAGCCGAGAGATTCCACTCCAATCGCTCTTTCGGAACTTCGCCTTCGACGATGGCACGGATCCTTTCATAGCCATGGAATACGGGTGTCTTGAGCTGATGAGAAAGATCTTCGTAAGTTTTCTTCTGTTCTTCGCTTTGGCGCCTCTGCTTCTCAGCCGCGTTCGATAGCTGATCGGCACGGCGAATCACCGCGAGACAAAGTCCGAGCTGCTGACCCATGAGCACGGCCACCTGCTTGGCATTTTTCGGCATGCCATCCGTGTTGGTCGTCCGCAGATCGAGAACTCCGAGCACTTCCTTGCCGTCATTGATCGGGGCACAATAGAGCATTGTTGCCTTGAAGAACGTCGCAGAATAGTATGGGTCTCTATTATTGTCTTTGACTTGATAGAAGCGATTATTCTGAACCACCCAGGCCCCGACCGACTCTGGCGGCCCATCGACCTCGAAGTGACGAGTAAAACGTTTCTCGATCTCCTCAGGCGTCCCCTCTTTCCATGCGTCGCCAAGGGTTCTTGCGAAGTAGAGATAGCCCTTTTCGTGAAGTAAGCGAATATCAAGGATCTGTGCTGCCGGCATCGTCTTACGAAGAATCTCGAGGCCCCTTTGCATCAGGCGCCTTTGCGAGGCCTTAAGTGATGCTCGATTCGCCAACTCCTCCTGGGTAATCGCGTTCAAATTGTTGATGCCGCCGATCAAGTTGCGCCAGACGTGATTCTCTTCATCGATATCGTGCCGAGCCAGCCATGAGCCCCAATAGTCCGCCAGCTGCATGGCCAGAGTCTCGAGCAAGCGCAGGTCGCGATCGGAGAAAAAGAACGGCACTTCTTTGGGTGCCAGACAACGAATCACACCGATTTTCTGATTGCCGCGGGAAATCGGAACGGCCATCAGACCCAGCGGCGGATGCCGCGAATAGGCGGTTGTCCTGTCCAAGGCATGGCGGACCTGCCGGGCCAGAGCACTGACATCGGGCAGGGTCAGCTTGGTGTATTTCTGCTTGAGTAAATCGCGTTCAGGTCCTTGATCCTGAAGATCAAATATTTTCACCGGCAGCCCTTTGCCGAGAGCCCAGGCTGTCGGCTCGGGATTCCTGCTGCCGACTCTTATTTCCTGTTCCTGATCCGGCCGACCCCAGGTCGTGGCAGCCAGACGGGCCGGTGCTCTGCCAGAAAACGAATCGCGCAAGAAGACAGACACCTCTAAACATCGGAAGGTATCGGCGATGAGCTCCGCCAGATCTCCGATCGTCTTGGTGACCTGATTGCGCGATGGTACTTTCTTGGCCGTCGAAATCGAGTGCTTCTGCAATAGCAGGCCCGCTTTTTCTAACACCGCGGTTCGAACTTTGCCGTGGATGGCTTCGTAAAGACCGGCAATCAGAGGAGCGAGCGCTTCGAGATCTCGCTTCGTCGCTGGGTCCCAGGTCATCGGCCGGCGACGGTAGACCGTCAAGACTCCAGGCCGCTCTCCGACGAATTTCAGGGGAATTGAAGCAAATTCGGGCACGCTCAGCCGGGCCAAATTGCCTTTATGCCGCTTGACCCGATCATCATCGAGGCTCTCGATATATTGAGCCTCTTCCCTTT
>JAOBYG010086656.1:0-19854 GCA_025403545.1 Epizoanthus stellaris
TCTTCCTCTCATCCATCTCATGTTAAGAACTCCATTCCGTACTCTCAATTCCTCCGACTTCGCCGACTATGCAGTGAAGAGTCCGACTTTAACTCAAAGTCTTCCGAAATGAAACAGTTTTTACCGACCGCGGCTATCCAGATTCCATTGTGACTAGCGCACTTAACCGAGCCCAAAACATCAGCAGAGAAACAGCTTCAACACCCTCCGGTTCGAAAACTGAAGATAGAATTCCATTCACACTCACTTATTATCCTAACAACCTTGCAGTAAAAAACACTATTCTCAGAAATTTCAAACTACTTCAAACAGACCCCTGGCACCAATCTTTCCGAAACCGCCTCTTATTTCGTTCAAAACGGGACAAGAATTTACGCAACACATTTCTTAGAGGAGGAATTCATTCTGACCTCGAACCGGGAACTTTAAAATATTCACGTAAGCGCTGCAACACTTGCCCATTCATTAAGACCGCTAACTCCATTTCAGGAACTAAAGGAACTTTCGTAATCAGTGATCACTTTGACTGCAATTCTTCTAATGTTATTTACTACATTGCCTGTGGCCTTTGCAACAAACTTTATATTGGAGAAACTGGGCGAAGACTAGGCGATCGATTTCGAGAACATTTATTCGATGTCAAAAACAACAACAAAGATCTCGCCAAACCAGTAGCAAGACACTTCAACCTTACAGGCCATTCATCTAACCATATAACTGTTTGTGGCATTTCCCTGCGTCATGGCAGTAATGACACTCGCTTACGCAAAGAACAAAACTTTATTTTCAAACTTGGCACGCTGGCACCTAATGGAATTAATGAACGCTTCTCATTTGCGTAATCTCTTCAACATATTTTTCTTAGCCGATCACATTTCAATAATCCGAACCAATGGCGCAACTTCAATTTCGATCCACGTATATTATCCAAACCCAATACAAACCCCAACTTCGCCCACAATCCACTTCGCCTCGGACGCCTTCCTTGGCCTTGAACATGAAGCGTCCCGCCGCGAGAAGGCGTCTGGAACCCAGGCTACGTGTAAGTTAGCTCGAACGCGACCTATTTCGGCACTGACGCAGAGATCTTCACCCGCTGAGAACCAGGCATTTTTCTCACATTAGCCTCCTCCGCAGGCAACTCAGAAGTCATTAGTTGTCATTTACTGCCGCTTTTGTTCCAGGACTTATCTACTTTCATTTGGTCTCCATCAGTATCATTCACCATCACTTGTTATATTCGTTGCTCGATTGCTTATTTTCGTCGCCCGAATTATCATTAGAGTTGCCAGTGGTGGAGGCTATTCTCACATAGACTACGCGTAGTCCCTATTTTTCCTCCTGAGATCGTCGAGCGGTACGAAAAGAAAAGACGGCGGACGAGCAGGCGCGCGAAAAGTGATGCTCAAATTACCTAAATGTTTTGCGCGCGCCTGCTCGAATGCCGTCTTTTCTTTTCGTACCGCTCGACGATCTCAAGAGGAAAAATAGGGACTACTCGTAGTCTACATACACATTAGACTACTTGCAGTCTAATTATCACATATTCCAAACAACATTTGCCGCGACCCAACATCCATGACTCCTTGAGATCAAGCTGTGCGATAATTTTGAAGATGTTTATCTATGTTCCCAAGCCCAACTCACAAACATGACCCATTTAGCCTAACCCCAGACGCTTCCTCTTCTTGCTGCCGAAGTCCCACCGGCTTCAGTATTGGCTATTCAATAATTTTATTTTTTTAAGAACACATATATGCCTATTATGCCATATATACTTCTCGCATCTTCCCCGGCGGCGTCATCATACCCTCACCACAAAATTATGGACAAAGGGCGTATTGTTACTTAATTGCTACTTTTTCGACTCCAGCTCGGACTCCAGCTACAGCCTGTTAACGTAAACATCATCATCATTTCCATAACCGCCGGAACTTGTGGAACCTTGAGAATTTCTGAAGCAAAGTAACAAAATTATCACGCGTTAATCGTCAGGTATCTGTTTCCGGTACCAAAACCATTTGTAAACGTTTTATTGTCTTGTATTATTATTGCTACTATTATTGCCGTTAGGCTGCATTCATTAAAAACCAGGAGGGGGAGGAGGAGGGGCAATTTTGTTGTTACAAGATGTCATTCAAGATAATATGATGGTGAAAATTATGTATTTTTAGGTACATTCAAGGTTATTTTTGAAAATTACTCACAGAATTGTTGAGTAAATAAACCGAAATTTGTATTTGAAATTAGTGTCCGTACCCCCCTTCACACAAATCACCTGTTTAGGCAACACAAGCTATCAAAGTTATGTGTTAATAGGATTCATTCCTCATGTAAAAAATATAAATTATTTTGGGACAATATATAGTGAAATGTAGTGTCCGTACCCCCTGTAGTGTCCATTTATTAACCCCTTAAATTGTGAGTCAGTAAATCTGAAGGTCACATATCATTATTTAATGAAAAATAATAGTTAGACATGAATATCTACTGTCTACCGTAAAAGCTCTAATAAGCCCCCCTCTCTATTAAGCCCCCCTCTCTAATAAGCCCCCCTCTAGAGCTTCAAGTTTCTAATAAGCCCCCTCTCTAATAAGCCCTGCCCCTCCCCCCGAAAAAAAGATGTCGAGGTTAAAAACACGGCAAAATATGGCGTTAGAAGCCTGTATTTGTTTAAATTTTGAATATCATATGTTTTTAGCACCGAAGAAATGCAGAGTGCTTCATATTCATTAAAGCTGGGTGACGTTTCTGAAGAAAAGTAATGACTCCGTCTTTGGACTCCAGTGAGTTTCTAATAAGCCCCCCTCTCTAATAAGCCCCCCTCTCTAATAAGCCCCCCCCTCTGGAAGGCCTGAAAATTAATAAGTCCCCCCCCCCGGGGGTCTTATTAGAGCTTTTACGGTATGTTCAAATGTGCATTACCATTATAGGATCATTGAGAGATGGAACTGAAAGCATTGAATGCACCACTTGCTACCGCTATATGGCATTCATAACGATTCTCAATATACATTAAGTTATCAGTAGAGAGGAGGTGACGGGCCACTAACACCAACATTAGCCTACTCTCATCAATAAGAGCGTGGGTTCTTTTAAGGGACCTGTGATGCAAAGGTTGCTAGGGAAATTGATTTTTTCCGTTAAGCGCTCGCTCGCGCCATCTTTATCACAAATACGGAGCTTCGAATCACGAATTGAATGCGCGTGCGTGCCCTGATTGGACAATATTGAGATTTGTGGATTTTTACTTCCAGTTCTTTCAAAAGATAATAACTCCATAACGAATGCTCCGATCTGAGTCAATTTTTTTATAATCTACCATTTGCAAATACAAAGAAAAGTATGTCTTCATATTTTTCATTTTCTTTCTTAAAATGTGGAAAACTGCCACATCATGCACCTGCTGAGGCCAGAATCTGACGTCATGAGACATAAGTGAGAATTGCGAAACATACTTTTGTTACAAATTTTATTAGAAATAAATTGCAATCAACTTTGCTCTCCTTGTACATTCATGCAAGGCCCCATTATTGTTTTAAGTTTAGGCTATGTGACGCTATGTATGACATCATCAACAGAAAACATTATCTCAAATAAATTTGAAATATCACGTTCGTTCTCCTCGTGGTGACAGTTGGTCGCTGGGAATCTCTCTTCATCATTATAATTCCCTTAGTAACAGCCGATTTCTTGACGTCGCAGGTCCCTTAAGTCCCCTGATGGAATGTCAAGAGAAGAGACCAACGGCTTAAAGCTAATGTCTCACGATATGACACTGAGATGGCTCAAGATCTATTTATAACCGCCGTTCTGGTGTCTGGTTTCAATGCCCCACACAAACTCAACCAATCCTAGACGTTCCAATTAACTTGAAGTTCACAGATTGGTCGCCATTTTTAGAACATGCCTGAGGCCCCTTCTCTTATAGTGAGACATTGGCTTTAAGTTCCCTGTCCATGGACAGTGTGGGGAAAGAAGGTCACACAAATTCAATACTGGCAGTGGCTGGGAATCGAACCCCGGACCTCCTGGTTAGAAGTCAGAGATTTAACCAACTAACTAAAGCTAACTTTGCAAACAAGCGTGTGCAAAGATAACTAACAATAAGATAATTGATGCTTCTGATATGTTTTTAGTTAACAAGGTGCTTGAAATCGGGATGGGTAATACATACATACATAACATACCGTTACTTTGTAGATCAGGCACAAGTGCTTCTTTGCGTGAATTACTAGATCCTCCTGTTGTTTCAACAATATCCACACAAAGAACAATGTCAAAAGTTCCTGAAAAGAAGAAAGGACGAGGATCACTTTTATGAAACACACTTCAAATTTTTTGTTGCACATAACTGCGTCTTAAGCTTTGTAAGCTTCTATTGAGACAACACAATGAAACTTTTAAAAGTTTTTCATCTGATACCCGTTCCCTAAGATATATATTAATGCATAGTACCTGGTCGGAGAACAAATTCTGGTGCAAAGTCTAATTTTGGCTCTAGTGTTGATCTGCAAGAAAGAAAATATAATATTGTATACATTATAGTGAAATACTATTCAGAAGTTCAAAACTATAACTATGACTAATAACAATAATTAGTATTTGCCAAACCAGCGAATAGTGCTTTTTGCACGCTCTAATTGGTTAATCAAACTAGGGTTATCCAGTGCTATTCACCTCCGGCCACTCATGCATGATCGCATGCGAGTGTGTGCCTACTATGTGAAGTAAATTTTGCTTTTTTTGAAGAAAATAAAGCTCCAATTTCAGTCTCTATTCACTGGTTTGGCAAATACTAAAACAATTATTCCCTTCAGTGTCGGTGCCTTATTCACCTCACCACATTTGTGGCTCGGTGAATATCCACCACTAGTCACCTCTACTTCAGGGAATAATTGTTAACTATCAGACCTCGACTACGTTTGAACTGTATCAAAAATAATACTGTACTAAAATTAATATACACAAATAATGTATCAATAAATATTAATTATTAAGAGATTACTTCATGGAAAATGTGTGCGTATGACTTTTATTCATGAGTTGTGAAGTATTATAAAACGAACAAGCGAGCTTGTGAGTGAGTGAGTTTTACTATACATGTACACCCCAACGAGTGAATAAAATATTACAAAGCATTTTCCATGTTGTAATCTGTCTTGGAGAAGCCACTGTAGTGTCTTTCCTTGTCAGAGAGCTGAATTTGCATAACCTGCATCTCATTAAAAGAGCGCATTTGTTTTCTGAACATTGGTTTACATCTCTTCAATGAAAGGCATGCTTCTCCTTGCACCGAAAACCACAAATCCTGACTATTATTTTGTTCTAATAATATAATGATGAAAGGGTATTAAGAAGAGCTTCAGGGCTAAATGCTTGAACCATATTTCTCAATATTGACAATAATAATAATAATAATAATAATAATAACACTTTATTTAATGAGGATAACAGATAAAGTTACATTTGTTTCCAATCCGGTCCTCTAAAAACTAATTTAAAGATATATATTTACAAATAATTATGTTTATGGCTATGGAATAAAATTGTTTCCAATAAATTCTACAATTGGTATATTGGGTAAAATGTTTACTAAAATCTGAAATTAGGGTTAGGAGATAAATATATGATCCTTCTACGATGTTAGACACTTTTCGATACTTTCATTGTCTGTCTGTATATCGAGATGAACTTGGACAATTATTTCTGAATTCAATACATGTCTCGAAATGTGCCTATGTGCAATGTCAATGGATTGTGTCCAGAGCAAGTACCAGTACAGTATCTGCTCCAGCTCGTCTCAAGTGACACACAAATCAGCTTGACCAAGATGAATAGTCCTCCTGTGAGTTTGTCCTGTCTTTACACTACTAGCATTTACGGCCCAAAAATATGCCAATACTCCACTCCAAATATGATACACCCACAATATTAGAAAGAATTAAAGACCAACAATCACCACCCACAATGCACCACTACTTCTGGTTATTTTTTCGTGGACCATGAAATACCGACGAAGATGTGTGTTCCCAATTGCTTCTACGAATCTAGTTCCATCCTTGTTCCTATGATGTTTCACCAAAATCAATGGCATATCCGTTCTATATTACTTTACGGCTTCCATAAAAACATTAATAAAAGCTTTGTTTATAAACAAAGCGCAAAGCATCACGGTCAGTGATCGCCAGTCTTTAAACACGCCCAAATCAATACCTCCATCTTTTATAGTTGATACATAAACACATAGAGAAATACTTAAATTACCTTCCAGCTTCAACCATTCTACCAATAATAGATATTATATATTCATTAGCGCCTCTCTTCTTTATCTAAACTTTTCTTCCTCTTTCCTTCTGTTAAACACCAACCCGGCTGGATTAGCTTTTGCTACCACCGGGTTAGTGGAACTTGATGTAATTTAATCAACTGAATAAGATATTGTTGTTGTTGTTGTTGTTGTTGTTGTTGTTGTTGTTGTTGTTGTTGCTGCTGTTGCCTGGACAGATTATACATGTATGGGCAATGTTGGCTGTTAACTGATGTGTTGGTTTAGTTTCTTTTACCTTTCCTCTTCACAAAGCTTTTTAAAACAATAAATTCATACTGTTTTCATAATGATTTGATAAGAGGTTTATTGAACTTAGTGTGAAGCTTTTTTTTCTTTCAAATGTTTTCAATGCATACTGCCAGATCGAGATCTGCTCGGTTTCATCAGCTTGCAAGACTCACCAAGAAACTGAAACAGCAATTACTCATTTTAATCTTTAGTTTTCTTGTTGGTCAGTGCAATTCCGAAATACGTTTTCTAATAATGATTTAAATTGGCATCGTTTGGAACTTTCCTATATGATATGATTCACTAGTGAACTTCACCGTTCACATTACTGATTGGACGAACAATGTTTTTTTCACTAGCGAAAATTAATCGTTCGCACTTCTGATTGGCTGTTGGAATTTCTGTATCATATTTACTCACTGCCTTTTCCGTGAGTAAATCTCAGTACCTATGAAATAAGATAAGCTATAGTGACTGTCACTTTTCCTTGCAATGTTGCTTCAATTCCTCTAGCTGCCCCAGTTTCTGTGCTTCCAAACTATCTATTGTCTTTAGATCAGATGTCCACTTTTCTGCACATGGTGACCACGATTACAGTGTGTTTGCTTCTACAGAAGCAGAAGATACAAAAATGCATAAAACAAGTAAAACTACAGGGTAAAACGTTAAAAAAATATTATTCAATTAAGGATTGAAGAAGCCAATATGGCTTATCAGAGCTGGCGCTTAAATCCGGTTTCTGTAGCGTGAAGCGATCTAGAGTATTACTACTCCCCCCTGAATGGGATGCTAGTCCTTCGCAGGGTTACTCCCCAGCATTTTCTCAGGTTTTCACCCAACAAGTTGCCAGGTACCCATTTATACACCTGGGTGGAGAGAAGCATTGTGAGAGTAAATGTCTTGCCCAAGGACAATATGCAGTGACAGTAACCAGGTTGAAACCCTCAAACTTTGGATCATAAGTCCGGCACACCAACCACTAGGCCACCACGCCTCTCTCTAATAATGGATGCACTCAAACTCTAGGATGTACCAAACCAACTTGGCCCAACATGGGGTATTTATTTATTCATTTCCGTACAGCAACTCCTCATGAGAGGATTATTCACTGGGTGCAGTCATGAAAATAAAAATAGTTACTAAATAAATAATAATATTTGGATAACAAGAGTATAAAGTTAGAAAACTGTGGGTATACGGGTACTCCACACAATCCACCACCTCAACCAGTTAATGTCAGGTCCTTGTTGCGGTCCAAAGTTTAACCTCTTCCATAAGTTAAATACAATGAGCAGGGTTTTGGAGCCTCACAGGATTGCTACAGCCAGTCCAGTTGGGATGGACTCAATGTGCGAAAAAATAACAAAGATAGTATGATCAGACCCAGGAATGACTGGAGCAGGATTTTGACTATAGCTAGATCTGTAAACAGCTAGATCAATAATATTATGAAATGCTTTCGCTGTCACTGCCACAAGAATCCACTTTACCAGTTTCAACTGGTTTACAACTTTAAAACAAACATATCAACTTACCTTGTATGTATCTCTGGACGACTGACTTCACTTGCGACTTTCTTTGGTGGATCCTGTGGTGTGTACTCCCTGATTCGTGTCAGATCATAACTTGGTGTAACCTGGATAAAAATTGTCAAAATGCTAATTAATAATCAACCATAGTTGACAATCTGGTCAACAACTGAATATATTTGAAACTCAAATATATGAGAGTTGAAACTCTGTGTTTTGTTATGTAATAAAATAATGTCTCTGGCCAATGTACAGGACGGAATTATGTGAAGTTTGAAAAATTAATAAAATATCCTATATTTATAAGGTCATATTAAGCTATTAAAATACTAACTGGAGTTGTTCTACCGAAGCAGCCTGTGTGACTTTTTTTCTGTTCAAGAAAACACAGAGTGAGCTTGATCATGCAGTTATACATATCACGAGCCAGAGAAGCAACCTAACAAGAGTTCTAAGTGAAGAAATCAAAAACTTTAAGACATGCTATCCTTATTTTGAACTTGAAATAGAGTAGGAATTTATCTCAAAACCTGTACTGACAAAAATGGATTAAAAAAGTTCCATTCATATACTGTATAACCTTTCTTGTTTTTCTCTTATTTTTCAGGCAGGAAGGGGGGGTATATTAGAGAGGGGCGTTCATTAAGGCCCTGTTACACTGAGCAATTTTTCATGCAACTTGTCTCACAATGCTGTTGCGAGACAAGTTGCATGAATCATTGCACCTTGTAACACCCCCTGCAATGGTCAAAATCGTTGCAAGGCAAGTTGTTGCAATCGTTGCAGAAAGTAGAAACAAGTTCTACTTTCTGAAATCGTTGCAGCAACTTGCCTCGAAATTTTCTGGCCGTTGCAGGGGGTGTTACACGGTGCAATGTTTTCATGTAACTTGTCTCGCAACACTATATACCATTGCGAAACAAGTTGCATGAAAAATTGCACCGTGTAACAGCGCCTTTAGAGAGGGGCATTTAATATTAAATTTTCCCGTTTTTAGGGGGAGCATTTATTAGAGCAAATACAGTAGCTTTATTCATATCAGTACAATTGCGAACATGAAACATGGTATGAAATAAGATCTATGCAAACACGACACTCCAGTTGTCTTAGCTACAGATACTCATAGATATACCAGGGTTCCCACTGAAACTTGGGAATGAAATTCCATGGCTTTTAAATGACTTTTCCATGACCTTATATCATTTTCCATGACTTAAAAAAGTGCAAAAAATAATAACTGCCAACAAAAACCCTCCTGAAAACCTCGCGAGAGCAGCGTGCAAGCATGGAGAAAAGTACTTATTCCTCGTTTTGTTTAGCCAGATTTTATTTTTTGTGATAACTGTTTCAAACTTTTAAACCGCAAGAATCTGTTTGGGCAAAAAATCTGAAATTCCCTGACTTTTGCATTACCTAAGGCCAATTTTCTTAAATTCCATGACTTTTCCAGGCCTGGAAAAGGTATTTTCAAATTCCATGACTTTCTATGACCGTGGGAACCCTGTTTGACTGGGTAAATGTCGCAGAATTTGATCTGGTTGTCCTGTACTGACATCGTCAGGAACACTTCAAACTGATATCTGATTTCTTATGACAATATGATACATGATTGGTATACTATCCCATTGTTATATTATAAAACAAGATTATGTAAAATGTTTTAAACCAATCGTTTTCGATCAACCTGATCATAAAAACTCGTTTGTTTTAAAACATTTTACCTATTTTTTTTTGGTTAAAGTGTTAAAATGATTTGAAAAAGTTTCGACAAATTGCCATCTTCAGTGTTATGATTAAATATTTAGCTGAACTTGCCGAGTTTGCGTTGAAACATCTCTATAACTCGTCAGATATGTCTATGTATCGAAAGGATTTAAAAACGCGATAAACTTTGAAGCAAAATACCCATAGGGAGTATAAAACATAAAAGTTATCTTGCCCTGTTAAAGGTCCATTTGTATCCATGATGCTTTGAAGGGAATTTCTTGGGACCAATGAAATTTAAGATGATCAAATTAGTTTCTTTTTGTTGAATTTCAGTTGTTTCAAACTAGGTTGTAATGCCATCTTATTTTCTTACTGCAATAAATGAGTATCGGCGATAACGATACACTGTAGTGTTTATTAGACGTCAACAATAACAAATGCTCGCAAAGCATTGTGGTTGCACATAGGTCTTTAATTTAATGCCTCCGGATGTTGTTTTGTGTTCATTTTTAACTAATCGCATGTGCTTTCTGTTGTGTGCTAGGTTCGACGTATATTACCTGGCAGCGTGTGTGAAAGGGATGGTCAGCTGCAATCAGAGGATCGACTGATTTCTGTGAATGGAGAGTTGCTCAGGGGGGTCACTCATTCGAGGGCTCTGCAGATACTCAAGAAACCTGCTGATCAATTAACATTTATGGTCTTACGAGAGAGTAGGGGAGCAGAGTCGGTGTCAGCTGAGCCCATCAGGGGGAGAGGACATAGTGATGACAGCAGCAGTGAGAATGAGCGGAGGAATGAGAAATATGCAAAGAATGATAGGAATACGGGGGTGATTGGTTCATTATCCATGGCAGTGCCACTGTTGAACAATAACTCCAAATTATCGCATGGAGTTCAAAGAGGGTATACTAGTGGCAATAACATGCAACGTGGATCATCTGCAAATCAGAAGAACATACCTGGAGAATTTCATGCATCCCAAAAGATAATCATTGACTCATTTAGTCCGTCAACACAGTCACTTTCCATAAGTGACAAAGAATCCATAAGCCCAACTACTGTGGAGACTTCCCTGGGTCACCATACTGAGGAACTCCCGCCTGAGAGTCCATTATCACCACTTCCAGCTCTACAGTTGGACAGAGATGAAAGTGATGATGAGATGTCATCACTTCCACCATTATATGCACCTCCTCCCCCTCCGTTGACAGAGGACAGTGATTCCAGTACAGTTAGAGAGGGCAGTCCATCTCCACCGCCCTTTACTCCTCCACCCCAGCCAGTGAGACTGGACAGTGAGCTTGAGAATCATTCAAGAGCAGAGGCGGAAACACTTGATGCTACAAATCAACAGCAGAAATTTGTGGCTACTGAGGTCCGTTTGTCATACGAACCACCAGCCCCTGTGGATACTAAGAACAGTTACTTAGAGAACAAAGAGGTAGAACCACCATCACATGCACCCCCACCCCCTCCGCAAGTAATTGACAGTGACTCAGAACAAGAGATTAATGTATCGCCAGTAGTGACACTACCCCTTGGAGAACCTATCGACTTTGTAATACATACCGAGTTGGAGACAGCACCACCTTTACTACCCTCTGCACCCCCACCCCCACTGCAAGCTACGGACAGCGAGTCAGAACATGAGGACAGTGAGTTACCCCCTCCGCTGCCTATTGTTCCACCTCCACCTTCATTTAACCCCAGTTTAAAGAGCTCAAACCAACAAGATTTGGCCTTGCCTTTAGATAATGAACAAATGCAGGCACCACATCATGAAACATTATTAGACTCTGAACCTGTAGAGCCTTTCAGTGAAACAAGTTTGAAATTTCAGCAAGATATCCCCCATCGATTGCCCACTTTAACTTCAGGAGTACCCAACAAAACACAACTTAAACACAGCAAAGTACAAAAACCTCCGTTTCCTAAACATGGGAAAGAAATGGAAGTAAAAAATAATCCAGAAGCGAAGAAACCAACTGCTAGGCCTTGGACTGTACCGAAGTTTCCTACATATCAGATTGTGCAGGAAGATTCTGTATGCTCAACTGCCTCGGTGACATCAGAAGGCAGCGATGATGTTTTCCGTTCACCAAGAACTCGGAATGCGCTCTCAAAATCTACCACAGTCAAGAGCAACAACTTACACGATGAAATGAATGACAAGACTGATACATTTATTCCCCCGCCTCCACTTGTGCAGACTGGTATAAGTAAGAAATCAAAAGGAAAATCCCCAGTAGCTGATAAAAACTCGAATGCGTTTTCAGTGGAGAGTAGAAAAGAGAACCCTCAAAAGCCATCGAAGCCTCCTATACCACCCAAGAAACCTGGATTATTTAAAAGACAGTCGTCTTTGGAACTGAAGATGAATGATGCATTGTCATCTTCTAGTGAATCGGATTTGGACGTGTCGACTACCAAGGATAAATCCAATAGGAAATTGGATGAAAGACGTTACGAGCAATTACCAACTCATGTACAAACAGAGACAGCAAAGGAAATCCTCACTGAGTCGGTGGCATCTGACAAAAGTAGTTCAGCCAAAGACTCTCCGTTAGCAAGTCCTCTGAATGATAAAAAAGAAAACTGCTTGTTGAGTGAAGCCACTGACTTTGTCATTGGAAAGCGTTCAGATACTGGCCCATTTCTGATCGAACTTGAGAAGCAATTTAGAAACCTGGGTATGAAAGTGGAGCGTGACACAGAAGGGAGAGCTGTTGTTACACAAGTGACGTTGATGGGAATGGTTGGCAAGGATGGAAACATCAGGTGATAACTACAACTAATTTTGCAGTGTGTAACACATGACTGGCTAATTTATCTCAACAAGTAAAGATAGGGAAGCTCCCATAATCCTTTTAGAGCCTGGTATTATGCTTTGTTTGTCGTATATTGTGTGATTTCAGAAGTCAGTGATTTTGAAATAGCTGTTTACTTGTTATAAGAACATGTTTCCTTTAGCATTAAGACTTTACATGTACATGTGAGTGTTAAAGCCCTCTTACACAGAGCAATTTTTCATGCAGCTTGTCTTGCAGTGGTATATGGCATTGCGAGACAATTTGAATGAAAACATTACACCGTCTTCAGTCCAACACCCCTTGCAATGGCCAAATGAGTTCAAGACAAGTTGCTGCAACGATTTCAGAAGTTAGAACTTATTTCTACATTCCGCAACGATTTCAGCAACTTATGTCGCAATGATGCTGAAAATGCAGCAGTGATTTATTTTCAACTTTTCTCTTACAATGCATTTGCGAGACAAGTTGCATGAAACATTGAATTGTGTAACAGGACCTTCAATGAAGTGGTTTTAAAAGATGAGAATGGAAATGAAGTTATGTAGTTTGCGCTGGTTTAGTTACCCATTTATTAATATTTGATTTAATTTCAGGGTTGGGGATGTTCTCCTGTCCCTAAATGACACGCCTCTGACAGGCAAATCCCAGACTGAGGTACAGGAACTCATCAATGAGTGTCCACCTGGTGACGTCGCAATAGTAGTTCATCCAGCCAAACCTACCTCGCAGTGCACTGATGTTGACATCATGGTGCAAACTGTACCAGATGTGGCAGTTTCAATATCCAAGGATTCTGATCAGGTTTCCAGCCTCACACACCTTTCACTTGTCTCTGATACAAAGCACAACCTTGTTGAGACACCAAATGAGCTTCTGTTACTGCCAGTGGTATCTGGTGAGAATGCACATGCGCCAGAAACCTGGTTTAGTGAAGAGAGTGACAGTGAGTCTACAGCATCGTCTGCTCCAAGTATTCCATCAGCACCACCACCACCACTACCTTCAGAACCTGAACAGGATGTGGCTGGGTTTTCCCAAGAATGGGAATCAGTTAGTACCAGCACAGAAGACAGTGATACAGACAGTGTTCCATCCAGTCCACCGCCGCCAGTACCAAAATCATACTCAACGGACGTTACAGTGAAAACGACGAAGCCACGTTCTGCTGTTGATAATAACCACATTGCCCGGACAGAGCTGCATGTGATGTCTTCTACAGGGACTGGCGATAATACTGGGTCAACTGTGATTCCAGTACCTTCTTTACCAAGCCTAGACGAAGTTCTTCATGACAAAGACATTGGTGAGAAGTTTGTATCTCCACCTAGCTTGTTTGATGACGATACAGAAAGCCTTCCACCCGCACCTCCTCCCCCTAACGATTTGCCTACACCACGGAGGGGTGGCAGGGAGAATATTGACAGTCAATCAACAGTAGTTTCCCCAGTTTCTCTTGTCAACTCGGCAGACATTGTCTCACCACCCAGCTTCTTTGGTGATGACTCAGACAGCCAATCATCTGCCCCACCTGTCCCCCCTGTGGGTACAATTCCAGTTTACAATCAATCACCATTAGTACTTTCCCCCATCAACACAACGTTAGATGAAGAAATTGTCTCACCACCCAGCATCTTTGGTGATGACTTGGACAGTCAATTATCTGCGCCATCCGTTTCCCCAGTGGGCACATTGCTGGTTCACGGACAATCACCATCATTACAGTCAACAAGTGATGTAATAAGCAAGTTGTTAATTCCACCGCCGGTGTTTAGTGATGATGATATTGATGATGATGATGATGACGATGATGATGATGCGATGAGTAACATGACAAGCTTGCCTCCAGCGCCTCCTTCCCCAAAGCAAAAGAACAGAAGACTGTTCAAGACGTATCCACAGCCGCTCACCAAAGATTTGCCTAAAGACCACGAGCTGCTCTCTGCCACAGGTGCAGAGGATGATCTTGAGAGCCTTCCTCCTGCGCCACCTCCACCAAAGCCAAAACGTTTGCTTCACGGGGATTCGCCACAGCGTGGTAATGCTCGTGACATTCACCCAGAAGAGTTCCCAAGAATGTCTGATGATGTGGGGACATCACTGCCAGATACTGCAGATGAAACGGCCAGTTTACCACCAGCACCACCACCACCAAAACAAGACCGTCGAAATCAGTCACTAGTTCCACTATCATTTAATGGGGGAGATAACACAGATGGGGTGGTTGGTTTACGACCACCACCACCAAAGCCACCACGAGCAAGTAAAGGCAAGCAGCATAACGTATCCCAAGCAGCTGTAGAGACAACGTATGTATCGGATAAAAGCTTTGTTTCAAAACCTAGCCTTCCTCCTCCGCCTCCTCCACCGAAGGAGTTGTTTAGAGAGCGTAACAATGCAGATGGCCCACCACCCCTCCCCCCTGCAATGGGTGCTATTGAGCACCCCACAGAGCAAGTAGAGTCTGAACTGGCATACTTGGATGAAGTAATGGCTCTTGAAGACTCTATTGTCATTGATGATGTAACTATAGAGGTCGATGAAAGAGACGTGGAGTCATACCCGCCAACTGGTATCACTGCATCGAGCCTCAAGGGGGATGACCCTGTGCTTGATGCAGTTGAGGTCGAGACCCAAGGCCATCACGATTCTGCTGATCAAACTGATGATTCACTGCGGGCTCTTGAAGCTTTCTTGGAGTTTGAAAGGCAAGAATCTCCATGGGCATTCCTGCATGACGAGGAAGATTCTGGTTCAAGTAAAGCAGAAAGTTTATCCACACAGCAAGAGCCTAGCCTCCTTCTCCAGCACGAAGGATTTCAGCCACAGCTGGAACCTCCTGATATGCCCTTGTGGGAAAAAGAATCAGAACCTCTTCTACAAGACAAACATGTATCAGAAACTTCAATAGGCCTACCCAGACCTGTATCACCCATTCATAGTGACACTGTACAAATAAAACGCCGTACGCCACCCCCCAGACCGCCACCATATGCATCCACATTTGGCAGAAAGCCACCCATTGATATCGAGGGTGAACAAAACAAACCGCTTGAATCTACAGATGTGACTTCGCATGTAAAAAAACTAGAGCATATTAAAGCAATTCACCTTCCACTCCCACACAAGCAGCCTAATGAAAAGTCACCGCCAGTGTCACCATCTAAAAAAGGTGAATCTCGATCTTGGACGAAAAGGCTGTTTGGATCCAAAACACGGTCAAAATCTGAAGAAAGATCATCTGCCAAACAAGAGAAAAAACGCTTCAAGTCTCCACTGAGAATCAGATCTCATACTAAAGAAAAAAATGTCATAAAGTCACCTCCTCCACTGAATGAACAAGCAAAAGCTAAAACTCTTCCTGCAGCCCTTAGAGGTGGATCTGCGCTTTCTCTAAAACATGATCTGCATTTGTCAAAACGTCACGCCCCACCCCCACCCCCTGGAAGGTCTGTGCCAGTGAAGGTCTCACCGACAGAGGAAGAGTTCAATTTATATGAAGATGTCCAACCAGTCCAAACACAAGTGTCGCCACCCTTGTCTCCTACTTTGATGGACAAAGGCTCAGATGAGCCGGCACAAGAAGGACACATTCAAAGCCCAATGTATGAGCCTCGTGCTTCTTCTCCCATAGAAAGTACTGATGGAGGCTCCCGTGCTGTGTCACCCATCAATAACAAGATTCGTTCACCAAAGTCAAAGAAAGAAGAAAGAGAAAGGAGACGGCGTCGATCGCTCGCTATACCTCCACCGCCCCCTCCACCTCCCCCTGTGGATAAAGATGACGTTATGGAACAGGCTACGGTTGAAACTGTGGATAAACCAAAGACAATCCCCACTGTAGTGGGGAACATTGACGAGGCAACTGAAACTCGGGGAATCTCGGAGAGTACAAATGGCGCAAACATTCAAAGTCAGTTGTCAAGCAATTATTGCAAGCCAGAAGTAGAGGAATCGTGCGTGCAGAACGAAGCTTACAATTACCAGTCAGTTCCCAATAAGACGGTGGAGGAAGGGATCGATCTAGAACATGCCCCAGAACCAGTACCTCAATACGAAGCTGTGGAACCAAAGAGACTCGTACTGTCTAACAAGAACGTGTTAATTCCCATTAAAAGTGAACTTGAAGAGTCATTGGCAAGTCGCAGTCAAGGAAATCCCCAGCTTAGTTCATCAACGCAAAGTATCAAAGCTAAAGGAATTGTAACCACAAATTCAAAGCCGTCGGCATCCAAAGAGCCCATATTGTCTCCAAATGCAATCCTAGCTGAAGCTCGTAAGAAGCTTAAGCCTCGCCCAGTTAACAAGCCTCCTGTACCCACCAAAACTGATTTTCTAAAGAGAGCACCAAAGGTGTCAGCTACACGTAGAAAGTCACAGCTACCTGCGGAACCTGGTCGGGTGAGAAGAGCCGTGTGGGCAGACGAGGAGACTGAGGAGGAATGTGGACTGGAACAGTCTGAAGAAACTGTGCAGGCTCATCACCAGGCCGCCCAGTTACCAGAAGAGGGCTACAAAGGAAGTGAAGGCCACGGGCCGCCTACGTTCAAACCGCCACCTCCACCAGCCTCCCATAAGAAGGGCAAAGTTACAGAGGAAAATGACACTGAACAGCCAGGTATCGTGAAAGAAGTATGTACTACTTCCAAGCCATTGCCACCTCTACCCCCTCAAGTACGCGTGCAGATGGCAGAAGGCAGTAATGATTCCGAGGATCATATCTCGCCACAGGCATCAGATTTCAAACCATTGCCAAGAACTCCACAACGTGTAGGTGATTCTGAGCAGGATTATCAGAAATCGTCACCTGAATTATCTTTGTATGCGCCAGGCAGTGAACCAGTTGATCGTGAAACTCAGGACTTAAAGTCGCAACCTTCAAGGCTTCAGTTTAAACCTTTGCCACCCCTACCTCCAAACGCACAAAGTCCCATAATCAGCAGCAACGAGCATGAGATACAAACGCAGCAGTCATCATTCAAGCGGGTTTCCCCTGTCGAGCTGGAAACTGTTTCTTCAGCACAAGCTGGCGTGTATGAAAGCACACCAGAAGTCTGGTACGAGCCAGAAATTGAGGCAGAGGAATCCCAAGGAAGCGAACAAAACCTCGATCTTATTTCATCCACAGCAAAGTTTAGACCACTACCACCATTGCCAACAATTGAAGACATCCAGGACGAAGAAAGTGAGCGCGAGAGTAGCACGCCTGTGCACACAGACCAACCACAGGCGTTCCTGGCTATGAAGTCATCCATAGAAAAAGCACTGGCATCCCCGTCATACGGTGAATACATAGACTACAATAACCAGGAAACTGAGGAAACAGCTCAGAGTTACGTACAATCTATTAATGACGTCACAGATATGACGCCACCCCAGAGACGCATGAGCTCAGAAACATACCACTCTCCCCAGTCTTCAGACTCCCCGTCAAGTTTGAACAGACTTAGTCCTGGACCCAAACTCTTCAAGAGTGCCAGTTTTTCACAGTCAGATTCGAAGTACCGTAGGCCTCCAACTAAAGCGGAAGTAGAGCAACTCATTACAAAACTTGTGCCATCTCCCGCGCATGCGCCTCCATCTAGTGCCAGACCTCCAGGGCTCATGCGCAGACGTTCGTCGTCCCTGCCACACCTTATGCCGGATTTATCGTTCAGCAGCCAGGAACATAGTCCAGAACTAGTGCGGACGAGCAGTGACGTCACTAAGAACATACAGGAAATAGTTAATGCCCGTAACCAGGCAGCTGAGGACCCGGATGAAGGGCTAATAACTGTGGAGGTTTGTTTTGATACTTTAGTATAGGAATTTAACTTTATAAACCTCAATAGAGTAGCTCGTTAATTTTCACGGCAGTAATTTCTATTATTTTGACATTAAAATATCGCTACATCACAGTATGAAATAATTAAGAGGCTATGTTTGGGATTAACTGACAACTTTTGTCTTATTATTACATTTAGTTAAACTCTGATGATGTTAGGACATCTTCTCTTTTCAATATTCTTTTCGGAGACCTCCCTCGTAAATAAAACGTTTGGTCACTCTCTTCCACATTGATGACCGATCCCTCAGAAAACGGCGAGACAAGCCAGGCATAAAACTAGAAAACGTTCCAGTTGTATGTACTACCAATGATCTTTTACCAAATATTTTCTGTTTTGCATGGAACGCTTGTACAGCTGCTGAAGGAACAACAGTCGATTGGACTGATGGTCATAGGGGGCCTGGACACTCCGCTGGGAATGCTGTACGTCAAAGGCGTTCAGCCGGATTCCCCGGCAGAGAGATGCGGTCGCCTGCACGTTGGTGACCAGCTCATTGAAGTCAACGACCACTGCCTGGTTGGTGTGTCGCATTCAGAAGCACTGGCCATACTTAAACAGACACCGCCGCTGGTCAAACTGACTGTGGCGCGTAAGAAAGACCGTGGGCTCGACAACTTGGAGTATGAGGAAGTATCACCTCGGCGAAGGAAGATAAGCAAATCTGAGCCCGTGTTTTCCTCAGCGGTTGATTCCAGTACTCTGTCGAAATCGTCCTCTGAGCTCGCACTCAGCACCAGGGTTGATGTTGAAGTTAAACCACGGCCGCACTCTATTTCGTTCTCCTCGTTTGGTACACCGTTGTTCGATGAAGACTTGTTTGCCTCTCTGAGGTCGCATGGGTCCTTTGATGATCCCGACTATGTCCCAACGTATGTGGCGGAGCCAGACAGCCCCACAATGAACCTTTGTCTGAATGATGTTCCTGTTACTATCATAGATGGCATCCCAGGCGAGGATGAGATGAATGCCGAGGAAGAGCAGCGTGAGAGCGAGGCTAAGGTGATAGCCAATAAGAATGTGCGCTGGGCGGTCAGTGATGAAGAGTGCGAGATATTTACAGTGGAGCTACAGAAGGAGGGCCGGCAGGGACTGGGACTGAGTCTTAGTGGAGGGGACGATATTTGTGAAGATATTGAGGTAAGTTGTATGGCGCGAGCTGCCCGCAAGAACTTGGATTGCAAGCAGACGCGTTTTTTATAAGAACAACTTTATAAGAACAATAAGGCGCAAATGCCCAAAATTTAAGAACAATTTAAGAACAAGTTCAGGCTGGAGCACAGGAGCCATAAAAATGTTTCTAGGTGAAATATGCAAATTCGTTACTTAATCAGTCAGCAATAACACACAAAAAGCGTCATACTTTTCTCAACTTTTAATATGAATAACAGAGTCTTTGTTTTCATATTTTGATGTACATGTAT
>JAOBYG010086657.1:0-11431 GCA_025403545.1 Epizoanthus stellaris
GTCAACTCTCCATAATTACATGATTTGGCAAGTGAGCGTAATGATGCAAGGTAAGATTCAATGGACTCACCTGCCTCCTGATCTCGCTTATTGAAGCGGTACCGCTCGTAGATCTCGTTGGTTGATCCCACACAAAATTCCTCTAACTTCTGGAGAATGACATCGATGTCGGATTTCTGGGATTCATCAGCGAATGCCAGTCCATCGTAGATTTCCAAGGCTTCTTGCCCGATGCAAGTTAGAAGCGTGGCGGTGCGAAATTCTTTGGTTTCACTTCGGCACCTCGATGCAATTTCGTAGTTGTTCCACATCAGCTTAAATCTTTTCCAATTTGCGGCTGTGTTTCCCTTGAGCTCGAGCTTCGGGGGTAGAGGAATGTTTGGTCCAAAGTGAAAAGTTTGTTGCCTTTGTGGCTCGGCGGACGAGCTGGCAGCGAGTTCTGAGTCGCTCATGTTTCATGTGGATGTCTCCAAGATTCTCTAGAGGGAATTTAGCTTACACTTCTGACACCATGTTAACTTGTTGTGCTGAGAACTCTATAAAAGTATAAGCCTGGAAGTATGTCTATGACAACGTCACAACTAAGATCGTTACGGTGTAGGAACCTCTCATTAACCTTTATGGGATGTTAATTCCTACATCCTCAACTTATGTATATAGCATTGTAATTCTTGTCTGTGGAAAATAAAAATCGTGGAACTGATGACCATTTGGAATTGTGGGACGGAAGTGGAAGGATTTTGAAAAAGACACTTTGGCAAGTTCAGTACAGGTGAGAAAAGATAATTTTCACTGCTCTAAACTGTTAAGATAAAGATAGGGAAATGATAAAAAGAAACGTTTTCACCGCATTGTGAACGAAAACCGATATATTATTTGCAAGCATATTATTCCCTAACCACAACCCCTCAATATGAAATGGTCGGTCCCAGAGAGATTATGCTAATAAAGCTTACTATATATATGTCTATTTATTTATTTCTCCGTTGTAGTCCCAGTGTTGTTGTATGCTATACGACAGGCACTTGTCTTCAGATAAGAATAAACAGTATGTGTGTACCTGTGTCTGTGTCTTTTTGCTTATGTCTCCTTATCTGTGTTTGTGTTTCTGTGTCTGTAGCTGTATCTTTTTTAGCCTGTGACTAGTACGTACTGTGTATCTGTCTCTGTGTTTCTGTGTCTGTATCTGTATCTGTATCTCTTTGGGCCTGTAACTGTGTCTCTGTGTCTGTATCTGTGTTTCTGTGTCTGTGCCTGTGCCTGTGTCTGTGACTATGTCTGTGTCTGTGTGTTTGTGTTTGTGTCTATGTCTGTGTCTGTGTGTCTGTGTCTGTGTCTGTGTCTGTGTTGCAGCCTATGTCTCTGAATGCTTCAAACTACGCAAGTTGATTTTGAAAACTAAATCTTAATTCCAGATAGATCATCTTTGATCTTTTGAAACTTAGAGCTTGCATTTAATTTAGATATGTATATGATTGTGTGTTATTGTGTATGATTATTTAGTTTACGAATCATGTAATTGAAAAAATATTGTATTGATTATAAGTATTATTTATTACTACTTTGGCAATTTCCAGTTGTTGCGAACATGCCAATAAAGCTTATGAAAGTGAAAGTGAAGTGTTTGTGTCTGTATCTGTATCTCTTTGGGCCTGTGACTGTGTCTCTGTGTCTGTGTTTCTGTGTCTGTGTCTGTGCCTGTGTCTGTGTCAATGTCTGTGTCTGTGTCTGTCTCTGTGTTTGTGTCTGTATCTGTATCTCTTTGGGCCTGCCACTGTATCTCTGTGTCTGTGTTTGTATCTCTTTGGGCCTGCCACTGTATCTCTGTCTCTGTGTCTGTGTTTCTGTGTCTGTGTTTGTATCTCTTTGGGCTTGTCACTGTATCTCTGTCTCTGTGTTTCTGTGTCTGTGTTTGTATCTCTTTGGGCCTGCCACTGTATCTCTGTCTCTGTGTTTCTGTGTTTGTATCTCTTTGGGCTTGTCACTGTGTCTCTGTACCTGCGTCTCTGTGTTTCTCTCAATACAAATTAATAGATCTACTATATATATATGCCTCCTGAACACAATCCAATTTCTGCCATCCTTAACTGTCGTATGTCAGTGAGCTTGTATAATAAACCGTCTATGTAACTGTACCTTCCCAGTCTCGTGTGAATCCCTAATCCGTTAACTCCGGGTGGTCTAGCTGGGTTTCAGTTGCCTCAACTGTTTTCAGAATGGAAACCTATGCTCTGTTTCCACATAAAATCCAGAAAACGTATTGGTGTCTGTTTAGTTTTAAGTGAACAGACCGTGCAAAGTGCTTAAAAGCAACTGTTTATAAAGACAAAATGTCTGTGTGCGCGCGTGTGTGCACATGTGTGCGTGCGCTCGCGTGTGTACGTATGTGTCCGTGCGTTCGTGTGTACACGTGTGTGTGTGTACGTGTGCGTCTGTACGCGTGCGCGTGTGTATCCCGTTTCATTTAACTATGGAATATTTCCATATCTCGGCATGATACCACAAATGCAGTTATTTGTGATTATAAACATACACGATGAGGCAACAATAATAATTATTTCAGTTTATATACCGTCATCCTCCAAGCTTCAGTAAAATAATTATGTCCGAACTTACAGCGTTCTGGCGAATGCGTGTTAACCAAACCGTACTCAGAATGAACAGCAACAACAGCGTCATAAAAACTTGACATTTCATAAAGAGAAAAAAATGTCAAATACTTATATAATGAAAATCACGACAGCTACAATGGCATCCAAGCGCGTTCCCCAATAGCATGCCTTCTGGTTGTTTCATCGTAGAAGGGTAGTAGTAGCTGGGGGGGGGGGGGAGGAGTATTAAAAGCGAAATGCCCAATCTCCTGGCATGCTATCTACTGGATCGTGGAGGGTGTATTCCAAGCCAGGAAGTGTAAATGCAAATGCTTCATTTTAAGAATTGAATTCTAGTAGTAAACCGAGCAATCTGTTATCTCCATATATGACTCTGTTTATATTAATTCCTTCTGACATAATTTCAAATAGCAATTGTAACTCACTCCATGATGTGCATGGCGTCACTGTGCACATTAAGAAATGGATAGACATTTCAACAATGACAAGACAGAGCATAGTAAAGTTAATCATTTTGGCAAGTTTTATATATGTGTGTGTGTTCTGGATGGATGGATGGATGGATGGATGGAGGGACGGACGGACGGACATATCGACGGATGGACGTATCGACTGACGTATCGACGGACGTATCAACGGATGTATCGACGGACGTAAGGACGCACGGATCGACGGACGGACGGACGGATGGATGGATGGATGGATGGATGGATGGATGGATGGATGGATGGATGGATATCTGCCCAGACAAAACTTGTTATAAAAACATTTAAGGCAAGTCTTATACAATCTAAATATTACTGGTAATTAGAAGAAGGGTAGTAGTAACTGGGAGGACCAGGTATTAAAAGCCAAATTCCAAAGCTCCATGCATGCTACCCCCGGGGATCTTTGAGGGTACCGCTAACACAATATATTCCCAGCCGTGAAGTGTAAATGCAAAACGTCATTTTAGTGATTGAATTCTGATGAACCGGCCGAACAATCTTGTTATCTCCATATGTGACAGTTTCAGCAAACAGTATATCACTATATGGAATATAAAAGCGGTTGTTTAAGGGTATGTTAAGAAATTCGAAATATCTTTTCCTGGCTCATTCAACAAATCATGCGAAAAGTATTATCTGAAGGAAGATAACCCCGTGCCCCATGTTAATTAGCTGCAATCTATTCTTACCTATGAAACGGCTAATATCAAAACATCAAGCTTACAATGCGAGAACTCGCTAAAATAATGTTAGGACCCTTAAAAACTACTGATATGCTACTGTAAGTCCCCCCCCCCCTTCTACTCTCAGCCCTCAATGCCGCACCCTCCATCCAAATAAAGGGTATCATACAATTGTAGATAAACTGATTAAACATTGCTCGAACTATCAAAGTGTGCAAATACCACACCCATAAAAGGCGTATTGAACAGTATGTTGGCTAGTAAATTAGCATTATAGCACACAAGAAATGGAGTGAAACCAAAAGACAGAGACAGCCCAGCATACGAATAATCAGACAGAAAGTCAGACACATACTAGATAGACAGACAGAAAGAAAGACAGACACAAATAAAGACAGAGAAGGAGAAAACAAACAGAAAACAAATAGATACAAAGAAAGAGACAGATACAAAGACAGACAGACAGACAGACAAAAACATAACAATCAGTTTTATACAGCACTATATAAATGATACTTTATTATTCAGTTTTGTTTGCCTCCCAGGTAAAGCTGAAACGTTTGCTATACATGCAAACCGAAACAATAATATACAATTATTTCCGCCATATTGGAAATAATGACGTCACTGCTCCTATCTTCTTCCCTTATTAATATTAATGAAAAATCCGATTGGTTCTGATGAAAGAGTGATCCTGATAACCTTGAAAGCAATGGCATCATTATTTCCAATATGACGGAACACGGAAACTACTAAAACAGAGCAAAAATCTGCCATTCACTGGTATTGTATTAACACAGTACTACAGTTGTGTTAGCAGCCATTTATAGACGCAACTTGGATTTTTGAACGACGTTAGAAGGCAGATTTAATTGATTTATATATTATCCAAAATAAACTTTGGTTAACAAAATCTATACGATATTAAAGCAAAAATGTCGAGAACTGCTAGACCTGCTATTCAAAACATGATTGCCACGGAAACACGTTAGGCTGTGGAGACAAGTTTTGCATATCAAGATGTTTCCCGATAAAATTTGGGAAAAATCATAAAGTTTAAGCAAGTTTAAGCATTATATCTCAAATACTTCTTTCAGCTATAATAGTGTCAAATCAGCGCCGACACAGGTTAATTGAAGATGCGCTAAGCCATCAACACTATGGACGTAAATAGGAAATCTTCCATTTATACTGTGGCCAGTATGTATAATTCCGTCAATAACTTGACATTCGCGACCAGTTTGATATTGTAAGGTGGGAGGGGACGAACTTAGCAATAAAAAGCAAATCATTTGCACTATGCGTTGCTGGTTTTTTTTTTAAACACCCCCACCACACCATATGAATGGTCGAACTCTAAGATTTGCGTGTACCGAACTAACAGACAACAAACGTTAACGGTATATAAACTCTTATTTAAATTGTTACTGAAACTAACAAAATCATTGCACCTGTTGCTTAAATATTAGGCAATGATTGTTTTGGCAGAGATGCATATAGTTTGGAGTAAGGTTTCATTTCAGTAAACCGGTAATTTTTTTATGTAAATTGGTACGTACTCCCTTGTAATTTCTAGTTAACTAATTTCGTAATTAACAAATTAGTTCTTGGTCCTCACTGTTGATCATGTTTGTTAAAAACAGAAGTTAAAGACCCATTGTTAACTATGATGCATTGCGCGCCTTTGTGTTTGTTTTGATTCGTGGTCAGTGACCGTAACATGTTACGCAGAGAGTAGTGAAGTTATAAATGTAGTTTACTTGCATTCTTGAAAATGTAAAGTATCTAGCTTATACCTTCACCCTGTTGAAATATTGATTACTTATTGATTACAACAAACGTTCCTCGCTCACTTGGCGAATTTAGCGGCACTCGAAAACAGAGTTGACTATGGGTCTTTAAACTTCTGAGAGTGTAACAAGTCAACGGAAACTAAGTAGAAACCTTTCTTTAGCCACTTCTAGTTATTTTCTTTGTCTTGGTTAAAAACACGGTAATAACTTTAAACAAGATCAAGATGTGACTGTACCAAGTCAAATTTTATGGAGAACATAGGCAAGATACTTCAATGTCACTGTATTTCTTGTTAGTAATAATGAATACAGTTTTAGTTGCAATGTTTGTTTAAAAAGCCAGCGTTTGAGGACATACCTAGAAAAGGTTGTTCAACATTTCACTAGTCTGTTCTTTGACTCTCTCCCGCAGAGCATTTGAGTAATGCACGCACGAGAAACTGTGGGACAGAGGAAGGAAGCTGCTATCCTTTTCTTCCTTCTTCCCATCCTTCCCCGCGCGCCCTTTCTTTCTCGTTCCCAGTCTCCCTCCGGTGCGGGCATTTCTCTCTCCACTTTCTATAAGATTCAGTATATTACACGAAGAAACCTCTGTGGAGGAGGGAGAGAAAAGTATAAATTGCTCGATCACTATGTACAAACTGTTTTGGTCACGGACTTGTCGCAAAACCTACACGCAACTCTACAGCACCAGATGAACTTGCATTTACACTTCACTTGTTCTGTCATGGTCACCTGTGTAGGCTGGAATTTACACGACCTGCAAAGGTTTTTACAGGCATCCGAGCTCGTCTCGTTCACCGTGCACACACGTCCAAGGACACCTATGGAACCCGCAGCTAAATCCTTTTCACAATAATCTGGTGAGTCTACCATGTACAGCAATTTGTATTCATTGTCTCTGATGGATCTGTAACCTTTGGAATACTTCTGTCGTAATTCCTTCTCGTAATATTTTGCTCGTTTGGCTCTCTGATACTTTCTCTTTAAGTAGCTGCCGATTTCCTCGAATGAGCCGGTTCTTCTGGCACAGGTCTGGGTCAGGCAGGAGCCGCTGAATCCGTGACATCTGCATTCTCTTTTCAGACTTGCTTCAACGGCCTGCCACATAAAGGACAAACTTAAGGTTCATTAAATATTATCTGTAATTGGTTGCTTTCGATAATGTCAGTTAATTAAAACAGTTTATGACAGCACGTTAACTATGCCAGAAATGCAAGCAGCACGTTAATGTACTGTACTTGTCTCGCGATGAAAGGTCGAGACCAGGACCGAGATGATTCGCCGACCCACACGAAATCAACCAATCCCAGACGTTTCAATCAACTTAAAGCTCACTGATTGGTCGATATATTTAGAACAGTCCTAATGCCCCTCCTCTTATCGTAAGACAGGAATTCTAAATTTGATAACCAGCGAAAATTTGGAATTCTACAGCTAGCAAACGGAGACAGAATGTAATGTTAAATTATTGTGAAAACAGTTGCCCGTCGACTGGCACTGGCATTTTAGCATTTGCATCGAATTTGGCTTTAGTATTAATATTAATATTATCAATATCATTTGATAGTATACTTCCACTGATAAATTGACATTGGTAATGGTGTTTAGAATTGGTATTTTAGAATTGCTTTGGCATTGGCATTGGCGTTGGCATTGCCAACAATACAATATCCCTGGAAGTATAGCATTACTATGAGAATCAATTCAGATATTTACCTTTCTTCCAACCTCATTATTGTGTCTGTTGAGGACACCACGTGCTTTCCGCGGGTCCTCCAGAACATCAATGAACTGCTTACCCAGGGTAGCACCATTTTTGAAGTTATCGTCGCACCCGCTATTGATGAAGATGTTTCTTGGTTTATTCTCCCCAGGCATCTTTTTACGGATCTCTACTGGCTTTACCGTCTTGATACAGATACAGTCAGTGAATTCGCTCAGCAAGCAGCTTCTGATTATCGAGTAGGTAACTCCCGCTGAAATAATGGCGTGCAGGAAAGCTGTTTCTTTGTTGGCTGGAGAAAATGAGTCACTATCAGGGCAAAATACTACATTTCCTCGATTAATCGCCCTTCTTCGCTTGTGCGCCCCATTTAGCATATATAATTTGAAATAAGCGCGTCCCCCCTCTCGAACAACCGGCTCTCCGCTAGGAAACAGTAGGGACCTTAAGATCATACGACGCGAACGAAGCACAATACAACAAACTTGACTGCAGAATACAATAATTGCCTGTTAAGATGCAGCGAGCTGATAACTTTTCAGCCGCCATCTTCACAAATACAACATGAAAACCACCAGTTTAAAGTTTTTTGGACAACAAAAGCCTGACAATGATACTAGCCTGATTAGACATTTGGCCTCAAAACTAAGCAGAAATTTGCAATCCGTCAACGGATGTCGGCGTCGTTGGATCTTAAGGCACCCAAAAAAGATAGAATGTATGTAAGAAGTGGTTGTCAAGTAAGAAACTCGACCAGGGCATACCAAAGAACTCCGTACAGCAAGTACGAGTTAAAAAAGTGGATATCGAGTAAGAAACACGAGCAGGCCATACTAAAGAGTGAATGTACGAGATAAAGAAGTGGATATCGAGTAAGAAACACGAACAGGCCATACTACAGAACTCCGTACAGCAAGCCACTAAGAGTGAATGTACGAGATAAAGAAGTGGATATCGAGTAAGAAACACAACCAGGCCAAACTAAAGAGCTCCGTACAACAAGCTAGTAACAGTGAATGTACGAGTTAAAGAAGTGGATGTCGAGTAAGAAACACGACAAGGCCATACTAAAGAAATCCGTACAGCATGCCAGTAAGAGAGAATGTACGAGTTAAAGAAGTGGATATCGAGTAAGATACACGACCAGGCCATACTAAAGAACTCTGTACAGCAAGCAAGTAAGAGAGAATGTACGAGTTAAAGAAGTGCATATCGAGTAAGAAACACGACCAATCCATATTAAAGAACTCCGTACAGCAAGCCAGTAAGAGAGAATGTACGAGTTAAAATAGTGGATATCGAGTAAGAAACACGACAAAGCCATAATAAAGATCTCCGTACAACAAGAGTGAGAGTGAATGTACGAGTTAAAGTAGTGGATATCGAGTAGCAAACACGACCAGGTCATACTAAAGAGCTCCGTTCAACAAGCCAGTAAGAGCGAATGTACGAGTTAAAGAAGTGGATATCGAGTAAGATACACGACCAGGCCATACTAAAGAACTCCGTACAGCAAGCCAGTAATAGAGAATCTACGAGTTAAATAATTCGATATTGAGTAAGAAACACGACCAGGCCATACTAAACAACTCCGTACAGCAAGTCAGTAAGAGAGAATGTACGAGTTACAGAAGTTGATAATTAGTAAGAAACACGACCAGGCCATACTAACTAACTCCGTACAGCAACCCAGTAAGAAAGATTGTACGAGTTAAAGAAGTGGATATCGAGTAAGAAACACGACCAGGAATTACTAAAGAACTCCGTACAGCAAGCCGGTAAGATAGAATGTACGAGTTAAAGTAGTGGATATCGAGTAACAAACACAACCAGGCCATACTAAAGAAATCCGTACAGAGAGAATGTACGAGATAAAGTAGTGGATATCGAGTAAGAAACACGACCAAGTCATACTAAAGAACTCCGTACAGCAAGACAGTAAGAGAGAATGTACGAGTTAAAGAATTGGATATTGAGTAAGAAACACGACCAGGCCATACTAAAGAACTCCGTACAGCAAGCCAGTAAGAGAGAATGTACGAGTTAAAGTAGCGGATATCGAGTAAGAAACACGACCAAGCCATACTAAAGAACTCCGTACAGCAACCAAGTAAGAGATAATGTACGAGTTAAAGAAGTGGATATCGAGTAAGAAACACGACCCGGCCATACTAAAGAAATCCGTAGAGCAAGCCAGTAGGAGAGAATGTACGAGTTAAAGTAGTGGATATCGAGTAAGAAACACGATCAGGCCATACTAAAAAATCCGTACAGCAAGCCAGTAGGAGAGAATGTACGAGTTAAAGTAGTGGATATCAAGTAAGAGACACGACCAAGCCATACTACAGAACTCCGTACAGCAAGCCAGTAAGAGAGAATGTACTAGTTAATGTACTGGATATCAAGTAAGAAACACGGCCAGACCATACTAAAGAAATACGTACGGCAAGCCAGTAAGAGAGAATGTACGAGATAAAGAAGTGGATATCGAGTAAGAAACACGACCAGGCCATACTAAAGAACTCCGTAGAGCAAGCCAGTAAGAGAGAATGTACAAGATAAAGAATTGGATATTGAGTAAGAAACACGACCAGGCCATGCTAAAGAACTCCGTAGAACAAGCCAGTAAGAGAGAATGTACGAGTTAAAGAAGTGGATATCGAGTAAGATACTTCGACCAGGTCATACTAAAGAACGCCGTACAGCAAGCCAGTAAGAGAGAATGTACGAGGTAAAGAAATGGATATTGAGTAAGAAACACGTCCAGGCCATACTAAAGAACTCCGTACAGCAAGCCAATAAAAGAGGATGTACGAGGTACAGAAGTGGATATCGAGTAAGAAACACGACCAGGCCATACTAAAGAACTCCGTCCAGCGAGCCAAGAAGAGAGAATGTACGAGTTAAAGAAGTGGATATCGAGTAATAAACACGACCAGGCCATAATAAAGATCTCCGTACAGCAAGCCAGTAACAGAGAATGTACGAGATAAAGTAGTGGATATCGAGTAAGAAACACGACCAAGCCATACTAAAGAACTCCGTACAGCAGGCCGGTAAGAGCGAATGTACGAGTTAAAGAAGTGGATGTCGAGTAAGAAACACGACCAGGCCATACTAAAGAGCTCCGTACATCAAGCCAGTAAGAGAGAATGCACGAGTTAAATAAGTGGATATCAATCAAGAAACACGACGAGGCCATACTAAAGAGCTGTGTAAAGCAAGCCAGTAAGAGAGAATGTGCGAGTTACAGAAGTCGATAATGAGTAAGAAACACGAGCAAGCCATACTAAAGAACTACGTACAGCAAGCCAGAAGGAGAGAATGTACGAGATAAAGAAGTGGATATCAAGTACGAAACACGACCAGGCCATACTAAAGAGCTCCGTACAGGAAGCCAGTAAGAGAGAATGAACGAGTTAAAGAAGTGGATATCGAGTATGAAACACGACCAGGAATTACTAAAGAACTCCGTACAGCAACCCAGTAAGAGAGAATGTACGAGTTAAAGTAGTGGATATCGAGTAAGAAACACAACCAAGCCATACTAAAGAACTCCGTACAGCAAACCAGTAAGAGAGAATGTACGAGTTAAAGAATTGAATATTTAGTAAGAAACACGACCAGGCCATACTAAAGAACTCCGTACAGTAAGCCAGTAAGAGATAATGTACCAGTTAAAGAAGTGGATATCGAGTAAGAGACACGACCAGGCTATACTAAAGAACTCCGTACAGCAAGCCAGTAAGAGAGAATGTACGAGTTAAAGAAGTGGATATCAAGTAAGAAACACGACCAGGCCATACTAAAAAGCTCCGTACAGCAAGTAAGTAAGAGAGAATGTACGAGTTACAGAAGTTGATAATGAGTAAGAAACACGACTCGGCCATACTAAAGAACTCCGTACAGCAACCAAGTAAGAGATAATGTACGAGTTAAAGTAGTGGATATCGAGTAAGAAACACAACCAGGCCATACTAAAGAAATCCGTACAGCAAGCCAGTAAGAGAGAAGGTGCGAGATAAAGTAGTGGATATCGAGTAAGAAACACGACCAAGCCATACTAAAGAACTCCGTACAGCAAACCAGTAAGAGAGAATGTACGAGTTAAAGAATTGAATATTTAGTA
>JAOBYG010086768.1:0-11431 GCA_025403545.1 Epizoanthus stellaris
GATAATCACTTTCTCTAAGTTTGATGCACATACAAGTCCGTTGTTCCACGAATTATCCATTCTCAAATTGCCAGACTGTAGTGCTTTTTCTGATTATTTTTGTACCAAAAGTCAATTTACGAGCACATTTCTCAAAATAAAGAAAAACAGGAAAACTTTTACTTACCCTGACAGATTGCTTCAACTCATTACAGGCTAGTTAAACACATCTGGCATGCCTTTTGAATGAATCTTTTTTGGATGACACTTGTCAAGTTTTTCCATCTTCGCTTTTGCTCCTGGCATTTGTTTCTTTGTTCCAAGCATTCAGACTCAGACCAAGTTATTTTCAAGACCAACAGTTTCCCTCAAAAACACATAACTATTAAAATGCTGAGCACCAGATGGAAATATTGGTTCAAAACAAATAAGCAGATCAGAAAAATTGTCTCTTACCTCCTTTTTGCCACAATAATGTACCGATCAAATCGAAGCTCCAACATTTCCCCCCCGGAGCACACCCCGGGCATTTGACGCATTGCTGTGCCCGGGCAGTAGGGAATTTGATGTTTATAGTGGTTGCCCCATGGGTGGGGAATTTGACATTGGAAGGGAGGCGTGGTGGGGAATTTGAACAAGTTGTCTCGGTTTCATGTTACATGTCTCGTGGTTTCCTCGATCGAGTAGCTAGTCGAGATTATTCACGGACTCGAATTTCACAAGCTTCGCAAGTTCCAAACTATTCTACCTCTTTATATACTTCCAATTTTTCCGCTTACTTCAACCAACGATGGGAAAGCATATAATGTTCAAGAATATAAAAAGGTTTGAAGTCAATTCCCTCTTAATCTTTATTTACGAACACGTTTTGTTGGCTCTTACACTTTCCCACCACTGAATAAAAGTTTCAAAAGTCCCGGGGGTAGGGCCATTTGATCACTTGACATTGCTTCGAAATGGGGCATTTGAACAACGTTTTTGTCCTGGAAGTGGGGAATTTGAACAAACAAGACTCCAAAAGTTCAAATGCCCGGGGGGGTTGCCCTGGGGGGATGTTGAAGTTTCGATTTGATCGGTACATAACATCTGCAGAAGGACATGAAGATAAAAAAATCATACGATTTGCACAGCATCCTCCTTCAGGTGTCATTTTAAATTCTATATAAGAGTCTAAAGCATAAGCAAAATCATCATGCAAGAATGGTGTGACAAGTTGTAAAAGGTTGTCAGGCTCACCCCTCGAAGGAACTTTGCTTACCAGACTCATTTTCTGTTACATAATTCCCACTTTACTGTCAAACCCAATCTGTGACACTATCACAGGGAACCCACATGTTGTTTTCGTCTCTCTTTAATAAAATTTGCTGCTGATGTTGCTACCTGCCTGTTGTTGTCTCTTTTCCTTCCGTAATGTATCAGAAACAGTGAAAATGAGGCCGATTTTAATAATGCGAGCGCCGTTCGTTATCGATCGAGATGACACGTCATACGTGCCAGGCGTTACTGACTCTGAAACCGCGGCGAATTTGAAGTCTCATGTTTCAATTAATTTATTCTATTTATCCGTTGATTAAAATCCAATTAAAATAATTTGAAATTTAATTTAATTATGCGCCAGCCAATGAGGTGGATTTGAAACAGGAGATCGAGAGAGTTCAATTTGATCCCAGATTCCCCGCGGTTTCAGAGTCAGTAAACAGTAATATAACGATCATCTCGATAGATAATGAACGGCGCTCGCATTATTAAAATCGGCTTCATTTTCACCGTTTCTGATAGATTACGGAAGGAAAAGAGACAACAACAGGCAGGTAGCAACATTAGCAGCAAATTTTATTTAAGAGAGACGAAAACAACATGTGGGTTCCCTGTGGTATTAGTATTAGTATTAGTACTGGTACTGGTACTGGTATTGGTATTGGTATTGGTATTGGTATTGGTATTGGTATTGGTATTAGTGTTAGTATTAGTATTTCATTCTTGTAATGCACATGTGAGCATATCTGTATGGAACACGCCTGTCTCTGTCTTTGTGTGTATATCTATTGCTCTGTCTGTGCCATGTCTCTGTCTCATTCTCTCTCTGTTAACCTTACTAGCGTCTGTATGTCTGTCTGTCAGTCTGAATATCATCTGTTACCCATACTAGCGTGCGTCCGTCCATCTGTATGTCTGCCTGTCTGTCTGTTGGTTTGTCAATCTGAATGTCACCTGTTTGTTACCCTTACTAGCGTCTGTCTGTCTGCATGTTATCTGTTTGTTAGTCTTACTGGCGTCTGTCTGTCTGTCTGAATATCATCTGTTTGTTATCCTTACTAGCGTCTCTCTGCCTGTCTGCATGTTATCTGTTTGTTAGCCTTACTAGCGCCTGTCTGTCTATATGTCAAACAGTACTACTGCTTACCCACAGTGCTGTGTAAAGGTAGCGTCCATTTCCCTTGTTGTCGACGAGACAAAATGAAACAGGCGACATCTCAGTAATATACGGAACCTGCTCGCTTGTCCCCAGCTCCCGCTCAACCAGAGGTCTGACCTTTTCCCATGATGCTTTGAACTTCTTAAATGCGTCTTCACGGCGCCCCCGCCCAGAATCAGCCATGTCACTGGACATGTGCTCACCGATAATGACGTCACCGATGGTGGTTCTTTCAGCGTATTTCCGACTCAGGCGGTGAGAAAGGCAAGTCTCCAATACTCGTGTCCAGTGTATCAGGGGGTACAACTCACTGACATGCGGCAAGGTGGTGTGATAATCAAGAAATAGTCCCAGAAGAGGATGCCTTTCCTTCTGAACCTGTAAGGGTTGAGATGGTTTGTTATAGCTCTGACAAAGGGAACACCTACATCAGGGGGGCCAACTCACTGACATACGGCAAGGTGGTGTGATAATCAAGAAATAGGCCCAGAAGAGGATCCCTTTCCTTCTGGACCTGTAAGGGTTGAGATGGTTTGTTATAGCTCTGACAAAGGGAACACCTACATCAGGGGGGCCAACTCACAGACATACGGCAAGGTGGTGTGATAATCAAGAAATAGGCCCAGAAGAGGATGCCTTTCCTTCTGGACCTGTGAGGGTTGAGATGGTTTGTTATAGCTCTGACAAAGGGCACACCTAAATCAGGGGGGCCACCTCACTGACATAGGGCACGGTGGTGTGATAATGAAGAAATAATCCTAGGAGAGGATGCTTTTTCTTCTGGACCTGTGAGGGTTGAGATGGTTTGTTATAGCTCTGATGACGGGCTAGCACTCGAAGCGTCAGCTCAAACCTTCCACCCTCACGGTGTAAAACATAACATACCAACTGTTAGTTGATCAACCCCATCATTTGGCCTACTCGCCGACGTAGAAAACCTAGTTTTTTATAAATTAGTCTACCAGAGTTTACAAATAATATGTTAGAGAAAACATCGATATTGGGGAGTACAACTCCCTGATGTATGGCAAGGTGGTATGATAATCAACAAATATTCCCAGGAGTGAATCTTTGAGGGTTGAAATGGTTTGTGATATTGAGGAGTTGCCGTCATTGGCTGTTTTCACGGCCATATCATAAACGTTTACTCTTTTATCCAGAAGTGCCTGACAATCTTAAGTAATGCAAAATGAAACAGAGGTCGAAGTCAAACAAAGTCTTGCCAACTAAATCAAAATATGATTTAAGCGGACCAAAATAGAACATTTATAGGTATATATTTGGATTTTATTTCAAAATCATAATCATGCCAGTGCGAGAATATAAATGGCAAAAAATATTTATACGTAACTCGAGGTGATAAGGCGGAAGGAGAAAAGGAATGCTAAATACATGTGAATAAGTTATTTGAATAAGTACAGTTTTTCGGAAGCTTTCAGTCCCTTATTCATTCAAATAACTTATTCAGTCCCAGCAGTGGACTGGAAAGATGCAATACAGCCTGAAAGACACAATACAGCCTGAAAGATGCAATACAGCCTGAAAGACGCCAGTGGATTTGACAAAAATGAAGATGGAACGGTGTAAATTGGAACAAAAGTGGCGGTTTGTAAAATAAATGTTTGACTTTTCCCCGAAAGTTTCAGAGAATCATGTCTTAGTCTTAACATATTTTGGACCCCGAAAGTAAGACTCTCCGATAGTAGCGACCCACAAGGATTACTAAATTCGCTACTTTTGAGAATTTGCGATATTTAGTTAACCTCCACTGCAGTCGAGATGCGTGACTCGCTTTGCTCTCACACCAAAAATGTAAGATTTACTTTATAAGAAACTACAACTTTTCAAACCAGTCTGCAATGGGTTCTTATTATTTGATATCTGATGATACGTAATGATATCCAATCATAGCTAATGATATCCAAGTTCTCACAGAAAGGTTCTTACATGCGAATTTTTATTGAAGCCCAAATCATGTTACCTTAGTGGCAAGGTAATATGTGTCTTGATACCTAATAATATCTAATGATAGCTAATGATATCCAAATTTCATACTGTAGTCCAATCATGTTACCTTCGAGGTAAGGTAGTACACTGCCTTGATACCTAATGATATCTATTGATAACTAATGGTATCACACTGTAGTCCATGTTACCTTTGAGGCAAGGTAATACACTGCCTTGAGGTCGTCTAGTGACTTCGGTTTAGTGGCCCGAAACAAACGTGGAATGTGCAGATTTCGTTGCATTTTGTCAGTGGTATCTCCCAACGAATCTCTTTCCTCTATCTGGTCCTCAACAGTTGAGGTACGCTCCTCTTCTTTAGAAGTTTCTTGCTCTCTGAGAATGAATTGGAAGAATTGTATGAAATAACGATTACAGATACAACTACGACAATGATTTCATCTACTACTTCTTAGAGAAAATAAAAGTGAAAGACAGGGCAGGAGAAGGAACTATGGGCAAGTATAAGGAATGACAGGGAAGTGTAACGAATGATAGGGAAGTGTAACGAATGATAGGGAAGTGGAAGGAATGATAGGGGAGTATGAGGAATTATAGGGGAGCATAGGCAATGATAGGAGAATGAGATGAGAGGGGATGGAAATGCAAGAAGCGATACGTAAGTATAAGGAATGATAGGTAATGTTATGGAAGTAGAGAGGCCTTAGAGGGAATGATAGGGAAGTGTAGAGAATCATGGGCAGGTACAAGGAATGATAGGGAGGTAGGACGAATAATAGGGAAGTATAAGAAATGAAAGGAAAATATAAGGAATGTTAAATAACAAAAAAACGACAGTACTAAAGGGAGACGTACAGAGATAAACGTAATCGAAGTGGAGGGTGAGACCGAAAGGTAGGTGGAGACACAAAGAAGACCAAGAAGGTAAAACCAGGGAAAGAGAAAAATTGCACAGGGGATGTGCGAAAGGAGAGTTGCAATATTAGACACAATACTTGCAGATCAAGTAAAATAATTCAAAACTTCCGTGATTATCTAATTAATGTTTCATTTAAGTAGCACCACTGGCTGCAGTCGCATTAGAGCCTAACACTGGTGTTAACACTACAGTAACACCAAATTGTCGGTGTTTACAGGCTTCCGAATTCTAAACATCGAAAACTTGGTGTCAGCTAACTAAAGTTAATTTTGAAAGAGAAAACATTCCTGGTCACTAAATCCAAACACAAAACAGAAAGAAGTCAGACAACGAAATAGTGGAAAACGGAATGATACAAAAATATAATAACTTAAAACATAGTTTCAAAATCACGCTGAAAGACGAAAGTGTTCAATTGATATACCAAATACGGGGAGTTGAAAAAACGATGCGATTCTAAAAAAAACTCAAATTTTGGTTGAGAATTAACGTATGCAAACCTCGGCAAGTCTTGATCACGTTTCCAAACACCTCACGGTATTGATTTTCCTTTGTGTTTCCTTTACGAATTATTACTGAGTTTCAAAATATGCTAAAGAAAATTATAACCTTATACCTGACTTTCTCATTTCTTAGTACCGCTTCCACTTTCTTAGTAAACGACGTCTCCCACTGTTCACGTGACTTCTCAGTTAGGCGTGCGCCCTCTCGCGTGCCTTGCGTTATCTGATCCGACGTTTCGTCCAGGACTCGGTGCAACCAGCTAATCACGTGTTCTTCTGTCTGAGCCAACAGGTGACACAGTACATCCAGGTCGTTCACAACGTGCAGGAAGCACACTTGGGCTGCATCTTGTCCTGTGTGCTCCAAATGTAGAAACTTAGCCAACTGTGAAACACTGAACATGTCCAGTGAGACGCCAGCATAGAGAGCAGCATGAACAAACAAGTGGAGGGTTCTGAAACTAACTGGGGTCATACTTCGAGCACGGAACATATCTTCACCGATATGACTTGGGTGAACTGGTACATACCCTTTGTTGGAGATATGTTCGGTGACTCTATGCTCTTCTTGAAGACCGCATTTGGCCTTGCACCGAGGACAGTAGCACTCTTGCGATGTCGTGGCATATACCGTTGCACATGCACAGTTATAGAGTGACACGCCATCAAGCATTCCCTTGTCACAGAACTGGAAACTACACTCACTGGCTTCTGTGGGCACATCTGGAACTCCCAGCACAAACACATCCATGCACGCCTTCGGCTCCAGTACGAATGACAGGAAAGGAGATTCAGGTTTCTTTGCATTACTGCATTCAGCGGTCAATAATGTAGCCAGGTGGAGTATCAATGCAGCTTTCTGTACTGCACCCGCAGGGGATTCTGGGGAAATCTTCAAACCAGGGGCGTTGAAATCTTCTTTACCAGTTATGCAGGTGAGAAGCTTGTTAAACGGCCGCTGTAGCTTCGGAAACTGATCAGTAATAGCATTTATAGCTTGGTCTTCCGTATCTCTCAGGTTTCTGATCGAGCGTGGCAGGTAGAAAGTCTCAATTAGCATCACAGCGAATCCTCTCCTTAGACTGGAGGAGTTCTTCAGGGAGCTACAAACTTTCTTCATGTCAGTTTTATCCTTTGTTTTTAGAAACTTCACGAGTGCTTCCTCTGCTTTGACTTTGTCAACATGCTTGGATAATGAAGAATCATTCAGCTTGCTTGGCGAGCCTTGCCCTGCCCACTGTATGGACATTAGAACAGGCATCTTTCTAGCACTCTCACACAATTTCCTCAACTCGAACATGGAAAGAGATTTTCTTGATTCTCGTAATAGAAACAAGGTACAGGCTGCTTTCCGTGGATTCTTAGAGTTTTCTACTGTAGGAGTCTCCAAGACTGCGCTGACATATCCCAAGAGCATGGAAAGGTCTCCGTCCCTCTGTAGACACGGGGTGCCCCGTAGAATGGTTACTGCAACTGATTTGAGGAAAGCGCGCAGAAATGCAACAGCCACCAGAAACCTGAACACACTGCCATCCTGGGCGATACCGCTGACAATGGTCATTGCTGTTTCCATGTGTGTAATCACTGGGTCATCTGACTTGGTTACTGAAGCAGGATTCAGGTCTTGGAATGCAACCTGACCAATTATATCACAGCACATCACAGCAAAATGGCAGTCAAGTGACAAGGATTGACTTTCATTGATAACTGCATTCAATGCGTTATCAACGGACTGCAGGTTTGGATAATCTTCTAACACTCCTTCATCTTCAAGAATGGCTTCAAATGCTTCATTTTCTTCAGCCATCAAAATACGGTGTAGGACTGGGCTTGCATACTTCAACAGGTCTTTCTCAGTTAATGAACACAGCTTCTCTAGTATACGATCGAGCAGTGGCGTATCAGGATTGGCACTGATACAACGCAAGAAATAGTGAACTAGAAATTCTTGGAATCTTCTTCCATCATCTGTTTCTTTATCTTCCTGTCCTTCAACTAGTTCACAGATGTTGTTAAATAGTTCTTCAGAATCCCAGAATCCTTCTTCAGCTGTTGTTTGAGCCAATGCTCCAAGTACATACAACGAAAATGGTTCTTCTGACTTGGAGCGAAACACGATGTTGGCAAAGTCTTCACAGACACGAAGGAAGTGAAATGATGGCGGTTGTTGAAGTCTCAGCTTTGTTACCATGGAAATAACTACGTTAGTAGCTCGTTGCCAGGCAACAGGGTTTCCTAACTTTGGTATGACTTTGCTTGTTGGGAAGAGCATAGTGCAGCAAGTATCGACAATTAGTTCTTCAAAAGACTGCTCAATTTGTTCGTTTTTGGCTTCACCTTTGCCTTGAATGTTGTGTCTAGTTTGCACTTCTCGCCACTCTTGTGCTTCGTCTCTTATATCTACCATATCTTCATGTTGCCCTTTATCTTCACTCTTACTATCACTGTAGTTATCATCGTCACTGTTGACTGGCTCTTGTTCATTAGATTCCTTATCTGTTTCCTTCTTCTCATTGTACTCATCTTCAATTTCTTGATCACTAATTTCATTTTTCTTCTCATCTTCTCCTTCATTTTCCACCTCGGAACTTTCACTTCCTTCACTATCATCATCCTCGCTTTCATTTTGGTTATCGTCACTCTCCTCATCTTCTTCATCATCATCATCATCTGCATTCTTCTTATCATCATCATCATCACTATCATCACCGTCGTCATCATCATCGCCATCTCCACCACTACCATCATCATCATCATCACCATCATCACTGCTATCATCTTCATCAACATCATCTCGGTCATAATCGCCATCATCGTCTTCTTCTTCTTCTTCTTCTTCTTCTTCTTCTTCTTCTTCTTCTTCTTCTTCTTCTTCTTCTTCTTCTTCTTCTTCGTCCTCTTCTGTTTCCTCCTCGTCGTCTTGTTCCACTTTCTCCTCCTCTTCACTTTCATCTTCATCATCTTCATGTAATGTTTCTTCACTTCCTCTTGCAGTCAAGTGATAACTGCTGTCTGCGCTCTTGCTTTCTTTGGCAAGATGTCCCCATTCACGCTGGTGAAATGCGCCATTCTGGGCACTTCTCTTGTTTTGTGAGCACTTAGCATCAAAGCTAACAACAAAGGCATTTGTCAGAGTTCTAATATCCAACTCCAGAAATTTCACAGAAGATGCTACAAGCTGAAGGACACCCAGGACAGATGCCTCATGCTGCCACAGAACAAAGTGAAGCTGCATGAGAGTAAGTGCCAAGTCTCCACCGGTTTCAATCTTCATGTGTTCAGTGCAGGCAGCCTTCATTAGCATGACCCTGACATCACGTGAGAGCTGGCTGAATTCTGCCGACTTTGCATCAAGGACATCTTCGATGTAGAGCATAAAGTTTCCTCTCAACGATTCACTCCGCAGCATCTGTGGGACTTTGGTCTCGATAACAGTTGAAAACCTCTGCAGCAAAAGACCAGTAGCTTCCTTAGTCAACTCTCCTTCTTCATCGAGGTGTTCTTCTTCAAGCTCCAGACGTCGCATTTCTTCTTCAAATCTGTCTCTGGTGCTGTCTATCTTCCTGCAGAATGTTGCTGAGAATGGATACTGTAAATGACAGGCCGACCTGCTGATAATGTAGGACTTTGCACCTTGAGGATCAGGGATGTCATCAACACTGAACATTTGTTCATCACATAGTAGCTCTGCCCATGCGCTGCTAAGAGGACTGCTGGTCTGTTCCACCTCTTGTTCAAGGGCGCCTAGACAGCTGTTCCACGTCAGACCGTTTTCAATGGAATATACAACCTTGGAAAGATAAATCAAATCAATTAATTAATTAATTAATCAATCAATCAATCAATCAATTAATTAATAACATTTGAAAGGCATTTGCAGGTTATTAATAATGATTACAGGCCAAGAAATTTACAGTGTAGGGTACTAGAAAAAAATTGCTAGTGAGTAAATTCGTACTGGCAAGATACATCCAAAATCACAGCAGCACTGGCAACAAATGTATGTGATACTGTTTTGAAGTCTACGGTGCTGTTTCTCTACTATGTGAACCTCAGCTCAGTAAGCTAATGATCACATTCTCTGCTGTAGTACTTTTTCTAATAAGTTTTGGTTGTGCACATGCATCATTATGTGTGGATTGTGTAGACTTTAATGTCTTCACTAGTTGATACAGAGCCAAAGGATATGAGCTCCTACGCACAGCACTAGCGCGAATATTGCCAGTGAGAACTTCCTACTAGCATCTTTATTAGTAAGTAGCTAGCCGTTATTTCAAGCCCCGAATTATTATTAATGATAAAACATTTGCATAGAGCCACTTTCATAAGATTCAATGGCGCTTAGTATTAAAGAAACTAAAGTCTTCTTTTTACCTCAAATAAAGACCCTGTAACACATCTACATACTGTAATCTTCCATGTGTCCCTCACCACAACAACGCGGCAAGCCCCTCCTCTTCCTTGACAAGTGTGTGGGTTATTTTAAGTCCCCTTAGCAGATATCATTTCAGGATACAAGACCAATGGTTTAACGTCCCTGTCCACGGACAGTGTGGCAAAGGAAGGTTGCACAAATACAACGAACCCAAAACCTTCTGGTTGGCAGTCACAGATCTAACTGATTGAGCCAACCACGCTCACACGAGGTTGTGAAATAAGGATCACCTGACCTGTTATGACTTACCTTTGCCAGTGGGCATCTTACAAGATGGGTGACGTAATGCAGCATGGCAGCTACAAGGGTGGAGGAGGTGAGAAGAGCCGTCTGGTCACAGGCCACCCACACCTGCCACGAGCCCACCTTTGGTGTGTCACTGAATGACTCCAACTCCTCAACACTCTCTTCACTTCCTTCCTTTTGAATGCAGCGCAGCACTAACTTCTCTAAATACTCCATCGTGGTCTTCGAGGACTTGATCTTAGTAATGAGTTCCATGGTCTCCTTTGGTGAAGGCTCACCCTGAGGTGGGTACTTGAGCCTTTGGAAACACCATAACAGCTGGTCAGCGGCAATCTTTGGAAATTGTAGGGTCTGGTTTGCTAGTAATGTTGTCACGCTCTTGTCCAACAGGCTTGCGATAGCGACTGGCGGGGTTTCCAGAACATCGATGGTAGCCTGCTTCCATCCACTAAGGAAGTTGAACTGCCAACGGCAACCCCTGGTCAAGGACCTGGAAAGGAAGCAACAATTAGTGCCAATCAGAAATAATGAAGCTTTCCTTACCTTTTCTCGTATACGAGGTGGGAGGAGAAGACGGAGAAAGAGGAGGAGAAAGAGTAGAAAATGATGATAATGATGATGATGATGATGACAAAAAAGATGACGATAAAACAAGATGATAATGATCATGATGATCATGAAAAAGAAGAAAAAACAAAGAAAACGAAGAAAAAAGAAGATAAAGTAAATGAAGAAGAAAAAAAAAGAAAAGAACAGGAAGAACAAGAACAAGAACGAGAACAACAAGAACAAGAACAAGAACAAGAACAAGAGCAAGAACAACAAGAACAAGAACAAGAACAAGAACAAGAACAAGAACAACAAGAACAAGAACAAGAACAAGAGCAAGAGCAAGAACAAGAAGAACAAGAACAAGAACAAGAACAAGAACAAGAACAAGAACAAGAACAAGAACAAGAACAAGAACA